>OVAU01001305.1:0-15385 GCA_900406315.1 Biscutella laevigata subsp. laevigata
GAGCTGGTCAACCCTAAAATCGCAGGTTTGACTTTCTGAAAACACACTTGATCGACCAAGCTTGGTCGATCCTTGCGGCCGATCCACAAAGGCTTGATCTTGGGCAATCTGGATCGGCCAAACTTGGCCGATCCTTGCCATCGATCCAGATGCCTTGGATCGTTGGTCTGGTTGGATCTAGCAGCACTGGTCGATCCTTCTGCTCGATCCATATGCTTCTTGATCCTTTCTTCATGTCTTAAATCCGCTTGATTGATCCTTGATGCTAATATGGTTAATTCTTGATCTTCTTGATCCTAAATGATCCTCTTTCTTGCATAGATTCACTTCTATCACTTGAAATGCAAAATATGCAAAATGCAATCTTAAAATACTCTAAATTCATCATAAACTATACAAAGATGAGCAATAAAGATGATCAAAAACCTAGAAAACCATGTCTATCACCAACCACCAAAGACGTGTAATTCAATGACAGTTTTACTTTACTTTCGTCCAACGCAAGCTTTTTATACAACGTTTCTTCCATAACTGTCAAACTTATATCCTCCTATTTGGCCTTCAAGATTACAATATACATGCAACCTTTAAATTTGAAATATACGCTCACGTGTTTCGCCATCGTATCCAATTACAATCAATGTGCCCCAAATGAAATGAGACAAATTTATGACAAATTTATCAAATCCAATTACAAACCCTATATATTATTCCAATCGATTGATATAGAAGAATTAATCTGCATTTTGACTTGCTCTGCATGATTGCTCGTGCGTGGAAACGTGGAGTTCCGACGGCATCGCCGGAGAAGATTAGCTCAAAGGGAGAGGAGAGGAACGACGGCTTTGTCGAGCTCGACATCTCCTGCAAATGGCGAGATTTTTTTTTATTCAATTGAATTCAATCCAACTGAATTTAATTTTAATCCAATTTGAATCTCAATCGAGCCATTCTAACCTAAACCAAACTCCACTCAAATCATATCTCAAACCAAATTTTCATTTTTTTCCAAACCAATTAAAGGGTAGTTTCGTCCTTTCGCTTTTCATTAATGAGATGGGGGCATAAGCGATTTATATAGCCCATAAGAGAATGTGATTCTCACATTTAGGGGAAATAGAAGACATGGCTCGGGAAAAAGCATGAAGAGATGTGTTACAGGAATTATAATACTCAATCTGGTTTAGCCGATTTTGGTTTAGTTTTCTGGTCTAATTACATTTTCTATTATATTGATTTACTCTGGTTCAATTACCAACTCTATTTGTAAGACATTTTGGCCATAATCGATCATCAATCAACAACTATCTTCTTTAATCTCTAATTTATCTTCTCTATTTATCATCATCGGTTGATCATCTTCATGGATTGATCAATCACCAAATCATTTTCCCTTTGAGTTGATCCTTCTTTTTTTTTTTGATCAACTTCTAGGTGTGATTTACCCTATCTTAGAGCTTGCAGTAAGTTCTTAGACTGGAGTTTAACGTTCCCGTAACAAGATGTCGAGACAGAGAATCGCATGAATCTCTTGGAGGTGAAGAAAATCCGCGAATTAAACCGACCATTCGTGAAGAATGCCTAAAATAGTAGAAATATTTCATCCGAGCTAATCACGAGTAATATGAGACGAAACAGAAAATTCTGGAAATTTCTGAGGAACAAACCTTGATTAAGCCGAGAAAGAATTTTCATGGTAAGAAAACAAACTCCACTTAAAATGCTCAACCTGTCAAAAGCGAAAAAAATCATCTCCACAACTCGAACAACCTTGAGACCATAATAAGCTAAGTCCAAAGCGAGACTAGAACAATCACCAAACCATCCGCTGAGCTACAAACTAAAATACTAAGGGCGGGTCCTAAACCAAGTTAAACCAAGTCTAGCAAACCTAAACCAGACCTAAACAAACATAACAACAAACGTAGCTTGAACCTAGCAGAAAACTACCAGAACCTCCGCAGTTAGCCAGCAGAACTACACCACTCCGCCAACACACAAACCACAATTCCATAACACCAAATCAAAATTCTAACAACCTGACTCAGCGGAGAACACCATCTGAGTCATGGGTACGACCAAAACAAAACAGGCGAAGAGACCATGGATACGACCAAAACAAAACAGGTAAAGAGGTTGAAGAAATACAAAACAAGAGAGAGCTGGCCGTAGCAAGTGTCGCAAGCTGCCAAGACAAAAAATCCGCAACGATTGGAGAAGCCACAGAAATCGGAGGTAAAACGACCGTGAACTATAAACAGAGGAAGGAGACAAACCAGCCAGGAGGAGCAAAATCGGAGAGTTCCGCCGCCAAGGACCGAGATTCACCGTCGGAGAAGGCAAAAGCTCATACGAGGAAAGATGCAATGCATGCTCTCTTGTGCGGCAGTCCTTGCTCTCTCTGTGCTCAGCCTCGATGTCGTCCTGCTACGGGGTAACGTTGGTTGTCGTGAGCTCGTCCTTGCTAGCCGCCGTTTGTCATTCGTCACCTCTTTTTTTTCTCGTCTTCGCGACCCTCAGTGGGTGTGGAGTTGGGATGTGGTTTCCCTTTGAGGCCCGTCGACGTTCCTTTGGCAGCCTTAGCGAAGCTCAAGTAAGTTCGCTCCTGGTTTCTGTTAGGGCTTTGTTTCAGTTTGAGTGGGTTAGGGCTGTTCTGGAATCTCTTGCCCCCAGATCTGTTGCTAGTTTTTGGCATGTCCTAGGACCTGCCTCTTGTGGATCTGAAATCAACGGTTTCCAGAGTATTTTCAGTTCAACAAGTAGCTTAGTTTTCAAAGGGTGAAGGTTGATTGTTCTGTGGAAGAGTTTCTCCTCGAATTCGACCGATTATGGCGGTTTTTCTTGCCTTGGAAATGTTTTGGTAATCTCTGGTATTAACCATCCAAAATTTTCGCCGTCTCTTTGTTTCGTCTATAAAATAGCTAGTGGTAGAAGTGGAAGAAGTCCTCCTAGCCTTACACGTTCAAGGCTCTGAATATAACGACATTGTATTGGTCCTTCCAGCCTCTGTCCCCAGTTACTTTTCCCTTGGTTCTTTTTTAGCTTAGGTGTTCGCTACAAGTCGTTTCATTTGTCTGCTCGGTTGCTTCATACTTTTTTAATTTCTCTTGGGAGTTTTTGTGGTGACCGCGCGAAAAAATAACAGTCAAATGGCTTGCAGAAAGGATTTTGTAGGCTACGAGATAACTGTTCGAGACAACATATCGTGCCCAATAAACCGTTCTCGCACGCCCAACTTCACTCGAATAATTGTTCCCGCGCTAAACCCACTCGACCATAACCGTCCTCCCACTACGCATCAATGCGCCTTCGATCATAACTGTTCCCGCTCAAACCTTGCGCAACTTTACCCGACCAATAAATGCCCTAACAAGCAACCGTCTCGACAAGCGATCCAATAAACTATGAATGTCTGAATCGGACAAGCCGACTTGTCCGAATACGACATAACCATCTGGTCTCCCGAAAAATTCGGATTTCCTATACTTAGTCACTAGAAGAAAACATGCGATAAGCGACTACAAAGAGCGACTCCGGTAGCAGTAGCTAATTTTAGCGACTACTTTGCCACTGAAGAGCTACTTTTGAGGGACTACTGACGCATAGTCGCTACATAGTCCTAAAAGAGCGACTACAACATTGTAGTAGTTCTTTTAGCAACTACGTTGCAACGACGTTGCAACGACGTGTCAGGAGTGGCAAATTTTTTGCCACTACTTAAAGACTACAAAGCGCACTCGCAGTTACGGAGTCGCTCATGTAGTCGCAAAAACCTTGTAGTGGCACCGGAGTTGCAATTTTTGTGACTTAAGAGCCACTGCGGTCAAGGAGTTGCAGGGTAGTCGCTCATGGGTTGCAAAAAATGGTTAAAACACATTTAAATTGGGGTGGGTAGGTGTACCAATTAAGTGCCACTCCTCTGTAGTTGCTCTAGTAGTCTTTCTTTTGCTCCTGAGAAAAAAAAGAATAATGACAAATCCTTATAATAATTTGAATTCGAAGGAGTGGATGTACCGAAGAATGGATGAGGAGACGAATTACATTGTCGCCGACTTTTACCCAGAAGTTGCAGAACTCATGAACATGACAAACAATCAGCCAATTGCGCAAAGTAGTGGAGGTAAGTTTCACTATCCATGCGTTAGTTGCAATACCGAAAAGTTTCTGTCCGAACCTACAATTTGGAAGCATTTGTTAACCAGATGATTTATGCGTAATTAATTATTACGTTTGGTATAAACATGGGGAGGAATTGAATGTTGATTTAGGAACAAGTTATAATTATTATGTCAATACCGATCAACCAAGTCGTAGTGATGAACAACAAGATGTGGGTAATAATAAGGGTGATAGATATCTGGAGATGGTTCATGATGCCTTTAATGAAATTTTGACCTTTGGTAACCAAGAAGATCATATTAATGATCTCGGTAATCATCAAAACCCGGTAGAACCAAATGAGGATGAACGTCCAAATGAGGAGACAATGAATTTTTTCAACATGTTGGAAGCAGCAAAAAATCCATTGTATGATGGTTGTCATGAAGGGGACTCACGGTTATTTATAGTGGCTCAGTTCATGAACATGAAGGTAGATTTTAATATGACCGAGAAATGCGTAGACGGTTAGACTCGACTAATTTCGAGGATTTTGTCGGACGATAACTAAGCGACAGGTTTGTATTACGAGACATAGTAACTGATGCGAAATTTAGCTCTCCCATATCATACAATTGGCGTATGTATCGAGAATTGTATGATATACTAGAAAGAAGATGAATCATTGGATGAACGTAAATTTTGTCAAGCACCCATGTATAAGCGTAGCGACGGACGGGCAAAAATACCATATAGTCATATGTGGTATTTGCCGGTCGGGGACAAAATAAAGAGAATGTATCAGACGGAGAAGAATGTGAAATCAAAGAGATTGCACGCGGAGCACGAGCCAGCGGATGGAACAATGATTCATCCATCTGATGGAGCAGAATGGAAAAAATTTCAGCAAAAACATCATATCTTTGCTGGAGAAGCAAAGAACGTTCACCTTGGATTGTGCACGGATGGATTTAACCCGTTTGGTATGTCTCGTAATCATTTTCTATGGCTCGTGATTATGACTCCCTATATTCTGCCCCCAGATATGTGTATGAATCCTGAATTTGTATGGTTGGCGATTTTGAAATCTGGTCCGAAGCTTCCACGAGCAAGTCTTGATGTTTTCCTCCGACCTCTTATCGATGATTTGAAAGAGCTTTGGTCAACTGGAATTAAGGCATACGATATATCATCCCGAACAAATTTTAACTTCAGAGCGGTGCCAATGTGGTCGATCAGAGACTTTCTGACAGATGGTATGCTCTCGGGATGGACGACATACGGTAGATTGTCTTGTCCAATTTGCATGGACGATACAAAGGCATTTGAGCTGCCAAATGGAAGGAAGACGTGTTGGTTTGATAGTCATTGACGATTTCTTCCTCAAAATCATCCATTACGGAAGAATAAAACAAATTTTCTGAAAGGGAAATACGCTCTGAAATATTATCCACTTGAATCTCTGACAGGTGCCCAAGTTTATGACGAGCGAATTTTGCTAGTAAATCCACGGAGAAGATCTGAATGGGGTCGGAACGGTCACAAGGTTAAGAAGCCAAGATACGGTAAAACGCATAATTGGCACAAGGAAAGCATCTTTTGAGAGTTGCCATACTCAAAGGACTTAAATCTACGACATAATCTGAATGTCATGCATATAGAGAATAATTTCTTTGATAACATCTTGCACACCGTGATGAATGGCGACAAATCAAAAGACACAAAGAACTCAAAAAAGGATTTGGCCTTATTCTGTTCAAGGAAAGAGCTGCATCTAGATTCTCGTGAAAGAGCTCATGTTCCTATCTTCTGATTGTCCGCAACTGGCAAGGAACGCTTATTGGAATGTGTCAAAAATAAGATTAGATTCCTAGATGTATATGCGTCAGAATAGCCACTTGTGTAGATTTGGATGGAGGGAAGTTTACGGGTATGAAGAGTCATGATTGTCATGTATTCATGGAGCGGTTGCTTCCGTTCATTTTTGCAGAACTCTTACCTCGAAACGTACATCTTACACTATCTGATATGTAAATTTTATATGAAAATTACGTAATTATACTATAACTGTGAAGTTATATATATACTTACCAAACTTATATAATTATGAGTAGGAATTTGAAGCTTTTTCCGAAACTTGTGTTCAAGATCTCTCAAACGAAATCGGGTTCAAATTATGAAGGAGAACATCGTCATCATTTTATGCAATCTAGAAAAGATATTTCCACCGAGCTTTTTTTATGTGATGGAGCATCTCACCGTACATCTTCCATATGAAGCTGAACTCGGTGGGCATGTACTGTACAGGTGGATGTATACATTCGAGAGGTTTTTCAAAAAATTTAAAAGCAAGGCGAAAAATAAAAGATATGCAGCTGGATCAATCGTTGAATCGTATGTGAATGACGAGATTTTTTATTTCTCTGAGCAATACTTTGCTTCAAATATGCAAACGAAATCAAGGTAATTAAATTTTATAAGATTTTTAGTAAATATGTTGTAAAACATATGTAAATCTTATATTTAATTTTTGAATTGATCTTTATGTATATAGGTTAACAAGATTTGATGAAGGTGAAGCCCCTATTTATCCTATTGCCGACATACCAATTATATTCAGACACGTAGGACGTGAGAGTGGAATATGTCAGGAGATATGGCTCTCTATTAGAGATTACCATTGCGCACACACATCTGTCTTGCGTAATTCGTAATTTGTTTAATTATTTTTTTTTCAAATTTCATGGTTAAAATACTTTATATATTTGCAACTATAGACTTATCTGGTTATTTAATTTGAACAACGGGTTTATATATTCATAAACCGATCAAGTTATTAAAAGTTTTGAATAACCTTATATCATTTTCTCTATACACCATTTACAAAATCTTCAATATGGCTCACTGGTTCTCATGTCTATACTTTGGGTCTTCCTTCCCACTAAGCGACGGTTCAATTCTGGGAAATTGTTTGTTTTTTCGTTATTTTGGAGTCGCTCTGGAGTTGCAAAAGAGCGACTCCATAGCCACGTTTTTGTTTTTCACCCGGATTGGTGACATCAGTCAATGTGGTCAACCACGGAGTCGCTCTTGAGTGGCTTATTTGCAACGCCAGAGCCACTCCTTGTTGTGTTCGATACGCTTGTTAGTTCCGAGAAATCTTGTAAAACGATCAGAATCAACATGAGCCGCTTCTGAGTAGCACATTAGCCACTATAGAGCGACTCAGTTCAATTTCAAATTTTTGTTTTGCCACCTAACAAATACTAAATAATTTGGAGTTGCTCTCGAGTGGCTTAAGTGCGACTCCAGAGCAACTACAAACAAGAGCGACTCCGGAGCCACATAACTTGCAGTCGCTCCTCTGTATCATCTTCTTCGGCGAAACTCTTTCTCCTTCGCCATTTTCACCCGATTTCAAAACCAAATCTCTCAAAATCTCTCGAAATCTTCGGCAAATCATGTCTGGAAGTGGAAGCAATGGTCGGATCCAGCGTGAGGAAGCCGCGATTGGGCGCCAGATTCACGTGGAACCCCAACTCCAACGGCGCCTACGGCTCTTCTCCGGCGAGGCCGCGAGCTTTGGTTTAGACGCATCTCTTCCCATCTCCGCCGATGAACCAATTTCCCTTTCAATCCATTCAACCAATGGCGGGGATGCAGTAGTCGCCGGGATCTTCGCTGGAGATGGGTTTTCCGACATCGGAGAACCCAAACATGTCGGAGCACAATCCTCCACCGTTGGCTGAGGCGACGGCCGACGACCCCGAAGCCCGTTTAGACGCGCTCCTCCGTATGCCAGGTCGGGAACAGTTGAAAATCCTCTCTCCTGTGCCATCTGAGAACCCGAACATAAAAACAATCTAATAATTTAAAAATTTATAATTATTAGAATTATTAGATGGATTTTGGAACACTTAGGTAGTATTAGAACGATTTTAGAAATTAGAATGATTATTAGAATTATTTGATTGGTTTTTGAATAATTGAGTTGTCTTATAATGAATTTAGAAATTAGATTGAATATTACAATTTTAAAAAAATTTGTAGGTTCGATCGGGACGAAGTCTATCTTACCCGGGACATCTCAATTATTTTGAAGGACAAGTTAGACGGTCTGTATTACACTTGGACCATAACTCATTCTCATATCCAGAACCGATATTTCTACCAGTTCGCGGTAAATTTACAATTTATTAATACTTTTTAGTTATTTATCATTTTTATTTAACGGTTCCTAATTTAAGGTTTTTTGAATTGTAGCAATGCCATACCTTGGACCCGACTATTACGGGATTGGTGCGCGAGGAGTTCGACTCTGACTGCATCGTTCAGATGAAGGGAAATATCTCCCGGTGGAAGAAAAAGGGGAAGCGTCCGAGGTGGATTAGCAAGGAATTGTGGGTGACCATGAAGCAACACTGGGACACTCCGGAAGCTCGAGACATGAGCATTAATGCTTCCAACTCTCGAAATTCCAACTGGGATGGTCCCGGTCCCCACAAACATTTGGCCGGCCAAAAATTGTATCTATGAATTCAACAAGAATTGGTAAGTGTGTTTTCATTATTAATTTTAGGTCTGAGCCTTTTTCACGTTCCCGAGCAGAAACCTGTGACCCGACCCGGACAGTTCGGGTTCGGTTTTAAAATTAATTTTGATTTAACCCGATTGGGTTCACTTCCTACGGTAATTTGGATTTCGGTCCGGTCCGGGAAAATCTGATAACCCAATCGGGACCCGATAACCCGATTCATTAAAACTATGCCCTACCCTAAGATTTTTTCTGCTTTAGCCTTTAGCGTTTCTTCTTTTGTCCTCGAGAATAGCCGAAGCAGCCGAACTCTTCGTCTCCACCATCTTCTCTTCTGCTTTTACAGTTCGTGAAGGATCCCTACGAGCTGATTATTGATTACCTATTGCATAGCTAACGGCTCTACGATAGAACATGGCCTATTTCTACCATTTAAACTCGCCTCCGTTTGACATCACATGCAAAAATCACTCCGACTCCGAGGTAGGTTTTTCGTCTCCACCATAGCTTTATCGTTTCTGTTTGGAGTTTTTCAATTAAGGATTCTTGTTATTTGTTACAGTTGTTTCTGTTATTGTAATCTAACTGTTATAGCATGATCTCTCTTGATTGTCTTGTTTATGTTATTGTAATCGAACTGTTATAGCATGATCTCTCTTGATTATCTTGTTTATGTTATTGTAATCGAACTGTTATAGCATGATCTCTCTTGATTATCTTGTTTATGTTATTGTAATCGAACTGTTATAGCATGATCTCTCTTGATTATCTTGTTTATGTTATTGTAATCGAACTGTTATAGCATGATCTCTCTTGATTATCTTGTTTATGTTATTGTAATCGAACTGTTATAGCATGATCTCTCTTGATTATCTTGTTTATGTTATTGTAATCGAACTGTTATAGCATGATCTCTCTTGATTATCATTTGTTTCATTAATGTATCTGATCGTTTATGTTGTCTTACTTGTTATTGTATTTGATCATCTGTCTTACTATAACTTATTGTCTTACTAATTGTTTCATCACTTTAAAATGGTGTAGATGGATTCACACGATCCAGAGCTTAACCCTGCTACATATGCTGAGGAATGCGTTACACCAGACTCTTTTGGGAAGAGAAAGGAGACACCAACTAGGTCTAGTAATCGGCAAGTACCACTCAAGAGAGTAATGATCCCCAGGTCTACTGTTTGGACGCACTTTGTGCGAATGAAGGAGGATCGTAACAAGTGCATATGCAACTACTGCAAGAAGTCCTTCTTGCCACAGTTGATAACGCAACGGCAAATAGTTCTGCATTAAGATTGTTTCATGCGGAATTTGGAGCTGGAAATCTTGAGGCATTTGTACTAGATGGTTCTTACATGCATATGAGATGTTGTGCTCACATAATCAACTTGGTAGCAAAGGAAAGACTGATTGAATTAGGTAACAGTGTAAACGCAGTGAGGAATGGAGTTCAGTATGTTAGATCATCCACCACTAGGCTTAAGTCATTTGAACTAAGGATTGAAATGGGGAACATTGCACGTGGAAGTCTGCCCTTAGATGTTAAGACTAGGTGGAATTCTACATTTCTAATGCTATCTAGGGCGATTCAGTATAAAGGAGCTTTTGATCGAATGGAAGCAGAGGATAAGGTCTACAACGAATACTTTTCAGAGTTGGAAAATGGTAACAAGAGGGCTGGTCCGCCTAGTAGTCATGATTGGAGTGGCATTGAAAGATTGGTGAAGTTCCTGGTTATGTTCTACAACAGTACCTTGACAGTTTTTGAGACATCTACAGTAAATTCTTACAAGTGCTATGGTGTGATAGTGGATATTGAGAGCACTCTTAATGCAATGGTTAGTGGCGTAGACTCAGATCTGAGGCAAAAGGCGACTGATATGTTGAGTAAATTTCAGAAATATTGGGATGGTTTCAAGAAGCTGAACAAGATGTTGGTTGTTGCTGCCATATTTGATCCAAAGAAAAAAATGAATTTCTGTAACCTGTGTTTTCAGACTCTCTGTGAGAAGGATAACGTACAATCGAAGGAGAAGTATGCATCAATGTTATGTCTTGTTACGAGCTTGTACCAAGAATACAGTGCTAGGTATGTGAAACCCGCGACGATGTACTCCTCACAAGATCATTCTCAAAACACACAAGCTCAGTCACAAGCTAAAGACCGAACTCCGTTCGTACTAGAAGGTTTTCAGTACAACAATATAGATTGTGTCTACAAAGAGTTAGTAAATGAAACTGGAGATGCAGACGTTAAGGATGAGTTAGAGATCTACTTGAAAGAATCTGTTGAGAATCCTAATCTGCTTGTAGGAACCGAATACAATGTACTTGGCTGGTGGAAAGTTAACGCCTACAAGTTCCCGATCTTAGCAGAAATTGCGAAGGACATTTTTGCAATGCAAGTGTCATATGTTGCTTCGGAGAGTGCATTCAGCACAAGTGGAAGAGTGTTGGAGCCATATAGGAGTTGTCTAACTCACTATATGATAGAGGTTTTGCAATGCACTGAGCAGTGGATGAAAGCGGATGTTCGAGTAAGTGAAGCTTCAGTTCTCACTAACGAGCAAATGTTAGCGGATGTGGAGCTTCTTGACAGCTTGGAAAAAAGTTAGTCTAAACTGTTTTTCTCAATGTTTGTATTGTTTAAATCTGAGTCACAAGTTTAATGTTGATAAATATGTGTATGTTCAGTGTTTAGGTACCCAAGTGTTGCATAATCCATAAGGAAGTCGACTCCTTTACTCAGGTTGTTCATTAACTTGTTCATCAGTTTAATATCTGCTTGATGAGCTCATTATCTTGCTGACTTTAGTGTTTTGATATGCAGGTTTTGTTAGGTTCTTGAAGTCTAAGTGAGCAAGAGATTCATGGTCATTAACATGAGGATGAAGGAAATCTCAGTGAGCAAGAGATTTGGATTCTGTCTTTTCTCTATTTTCATGGTTTTTACTCTATGTTTGGATTCTTGTTTGATTTGTTATTTACTTTCTCGTTTCATGATATTAAGACTTGAAAGACTTATGGTTTTTATCATGTTTAATGTCATATGACTTATGCTTTTAATCAGGTTTCATATTCAAGTTTTATAATTAGGTTTCATATTCAAGTTAGATATTCAGGTGTTTCGGGTTTTATAAAGCCATAAATTATGTTTATACGGGTTTTTGGGTCAAATAACCGCAATATTTTGGGTCACGATCTGACCCGCCACAATTTTGGGTTACATTCAGCAGCCAAAAACCAAACCGAACCCGGAGCGGTAAAACCGAAACCGACCCGATTTTTTGAAAAAACCCGAATTGGTCAAATATCTCTGGTTTTAGAACCCGAACTGTATTCGGGTTAACCCGAACTGTATTCGGGTTAACCCGAATGCAGTACCCGAACGCCCAAGCCTAATTAATTTAGCTTTTTCATTAAAAATTATAACTTATAATCTAGTTTTTGGAATTTTCATTGTAGACGCATCAAACTGGAAGACCGACTAATCTCAATGATGTGTTCCGGAAGACGCATACACGGCGAGATGGGACTTTCGTCGATTTGAAAGCGAAGAACGTGGCCGAGACCTTTGACAAGAAGCGCCAGGAGAAGTTGAGTCAGCTCGATCCCGATCAAGCGTCAGATGGCACCTCCCACCTTGCAGAGCTCACTCAAGAGCAGATTAACGAATTATTCATTCAGGTAATAACTAAATTAAGTCTTTTTAAAATTTATTTTTAAAAATCATATTTAAGCTATTTTCATTTTAAAAAAAAACTGTAGTCTACTATTGCTGACGAGAGAGGTCGTCATTACGGAGTAGGCAGTCTTGAGCAAGTTGTGTGGAAAGATGGTCGTGGAAACAAGGAGGATCTTCTAGCTCTTCCTCCTTTGAATCCATCCAAGCTCGGCACCATTTGGCTCAACAACAGATTGATGAGCTTACCACTGAGAAATCTCGTCGTGAGGAGGCTGACCCTCGTTTAACCCGGGAGAATCAAGCGACTCAGACCCACTTGGCGGCTATCTTGGACTTCCTCAAGACCACCCACCCGACCATACATGCTTCGTTGCTGCAGCCACCTGTCGCCGACGCTTCCGACCAATTCTCGACGGATTTAGGAGGACGGACTCCTAGAGATGATTAGTCAGATTTGTTTTTTTTAACTTAAAAACTCTTTTTAATATTTTTATTTTATTTTTAAATATTACTTTTTTGTTTCATTTTAATTTTTATATTAATTGTAATTATTATATAATTTTTATTAATTATATAAAAAATAAAATGCAAAATCGAATTAATAGTTTAATAATGGACAATGGGGTCGCTCTTTCGTGGTTCAGGAAATGAGCGACTACGTTGCAACGCTTATTCAGAACGTCTGTGTTGCAACCACCAGTTGGAGCGACTACGTTGCAACACCTTCCCTGAGCGACAGCGTTGCAACGTCTATTAGAAGCGACTGCATTGCAACTACCAAACAGAGCGACTACGTTGCAACTCCTGCTCTGAGTGACTGCGTTGCAACACATATTTTGAGCGACTGCGTTGCAATGACCATTTATAGCAAATGCATTGCTACGACCATTTAGAGCGACTCCATTGCATCTTTGATTTGTTATTTAAAGAAAAACTCCCGTAGTTGTAAAGAAGTCGCTTACGTTTATCTACGCCGTTGACTAGTGGATGTAGAGTTGCAGATAGGAGCGGCTCCATTGCAACTACGGAGTTATTGCAACTTGGACAGAAGTCACTCCGATGTCGCTAAAATGCTATCAACGACTCCTAAGTGACGTTTCTTCCCTTGTTTTCTTGTAGTGAGTCTAAAAAGACTCGGTGACTCCACCCAACCACCCTTCTTCTCTGATCTGAGTGAGTTCGATATTTGGCTTATCAGCCCCGATCGCTTCTCTTTTCCTCGACCAAACTTCAATTTCTCGAACACTTTAGGTAGATGAGTGTTACAGTTAACCTCCAAAGATAAATAAGAGA
The DNA here is from genome assembly GCA_900406315.1 of Biscutella laevigata subsp. laevigata. Lineage (NCBI taxonomy): Eukaryota > Viridiplantae > Streptophyta > Magnoliopsida > Brassicales > Brassicaceae > Biscutella > Biscutella laevigata. The sequence goes on from OVAU01001305.1 coordinate 13,623, forward strand.
AATCATTCTTATGAAGTCATTTTCTATTTGTTCTCAAGTTCAGTTTTTTTTCACTTGCCAAAGGATTCTACAATTCTTAACACATTTTTTTGTTTCTTTTCTTTTGCATTGCATAACAAATAACCTATATATTCATGTAGTTGTTCCTTCAGTTGCTTTATTGGTTTCTCTTAAAACAGATTAAACGCAGAAAGGGAATTATGAAATACTTTGTGATCATAAGTTAAGAAAAACTTTAAAACTTTCGTGCTACCGAAGTGTATAGACATTCGGCGAGGTGGTGCGATTCATACGTTTACATATAACTTTATTTTAGGTTAATATACATAAACACTTGGCATTTGAAAAACACTTATAGTTCTAGGCAGTGTTATCCTAGATTCCACCTCCACCTCCTCCACGGCCACTATCGCCTCCACCTCCTCCACGGCCACTACCGCCTCCACCTCCTCCACGGCCACTACCGCCTCCATGGCCTCCTCCTCCACGGCCACTACTGCCTCCATGGCCTCCTCCACTTCCGTGACCTCCTCCGCCATGACCACCACTACCGCCGCTGCCTCCCCCACCACCTTTGTGTCCTCCTTGGCCACCACCACTGCCTCCTTGGCTTCCTCCACCACCTTTGTGTCCTCCTTGGCCACCACCACTGCCTCCTTGGTGTCCTCCCTGACCACCACCACTGCCTCCTTGGCTACCTCCACCACCTTTGTGTCCTCCCTGACCACCACCACTGCCTCCTTGGCTTCCTCCACCACCTTTATGTCCTCCTTGGCCACCACTACCACCGCCCTTTTGTCCTCCTTGGCCACCTCCACCGCCCTTTTGTCCTCCTTGACCACCTCCACCGCTACCTTGGCCACCACCACCACCTTTCTGTCCTCCTTGGCCGCTTCCACCACCTTTTTGGCCTCCTTGACCGCTTCCTCCACCATGGCTACCACCACCGCTTCCTTGCCCGCCACCACTACCTGTTTGTCCACCTTGGCCACTGCCTCCACCACTTCCAAGGCCTATTTGGGCAGATTCGAGTCTGTCTTCTTTTCCATCAATAGGTATCTCTCCTATGTCATCCACTTGGTTTTCACCAGCTACAAAATGAAGGGGGAAAACATATTAAACATATATATATATATATGTTAGAAACGCATAAAGAAGTATGGAATATGACTATAACCTCGTTTTGTCTCACCGAGGGAAGCAACCACCGTTACGGCGAAAATAGCCGCCAATAAAAGAGACCACACTATAAAAGCTCTCGAGTTCATATTTAAAGTCCTTGCAACATGCAAAACTGACTAAACCTACACACGCTCTTCTTCTTATTTATAGCTGCACTGACCAAACATTAAAACAAAAAATATCTTATAGAAAAAACCAAGCGGTGAAGGATCTTGAGGGCACATCATGACTGAAAAACATCTTAGTTGGCAGCTTGAAATTGTGTATGCAAGCTTTGTTCAAGTGTCTAGAGCAACACGTATGATTTCGAGTCGCCACGTACCAAGGTTTTGCGGGGCTACGTACTCTTAATCTGTATATTAATTTTTAAATGGCAAGTTCGGATTCACCGCGTAGTAAGGTTATACTTGTTCTTTTTTTTTTTTTTTTTTTTTTTTTTTTCAAAAAGGTTTTATNCAACAAGGTTATACTTGTTCAAGAATAGAGTCATATATTTATGGATAAATACGAACACTAATGTCTAAACTGTTATACAACTAATATAATATAATATATAAATTTGTGTATATATATATGTTTAT
>OVAU01001306.1:0-15383 GCA_900406315.1 Biscutella laevigata subsp. laevigata
AAGAATAAAAACCTCGAGGTAGAAAAAGAAAAAGAAAGAGAGTAAAAATCTTTAAGTCCCAGAAAAATAAAAACCTACGGGGTCTGCCTCTACTTCAACAGCAGCACCTTCTCCCGCTCCAGCCACATCCCCGGAGTCCTCTCCTCCAGCTCCTGTCTCTCAATCTCCTGCACCAACTCCACCCCCACCACCGCAACCAACTCGCACCAGCACACGCCAACGCAAACCTGTGACCAAACTCAACCTCCATGCTGCCTTACCACCTCTCACGGCGGATATGAAACCTCGGGCAGTGACCGAAGCACTCTCAACGCCTCATTGGCGTCAGGCTAAGATCGAAGAAATAAACTCTCAAATAAAACATCATACTTGGGATCTTGTTCTTGCTACTAATGCTACTAATGTTGTAGGTTCCAGGTGGATCTTCACTATCAAGCGACGTGCAGATGGATCCATTGATCGTTGTAAGGCCTGCTTCATCGCCAAAGGCTACAACCAACGCCCAGGGATCGACTACCATGACACATTTAGTTCGGTGGTCAAGCCACTCACGATTCAAATGGTGCTCAGTTTAGCAGTCTCGCAGAAGTGGTCTCTTCGTCAACTCGACGTCAACAATGCATTCCTCCAAGGAAAGCTTGTCGATGAAGTTTACATGGAGCAACCACCAGGCTTCATTGACAAAGACAACCCCACGACTGTCTGCAATCTTAACCGAGCCATATATGGATTGAAATAGGCGCCTCGCCATGGTACAACGAGTTACGCAACTTCCTCCTCTCTGCAGGCTTCCGAAACTCACAAGCTGATGCTTCACTGTTCACTTATCACGCTCACGGCGTCCATATACTAATATTGATCTACGTCGACGACATTATCATCACGGGAAACGATCCCTCTCATCTTCATCGGTTTATCACTTCCTTATCTCTTCGCTTTTCTCTCAAAGACNTCACTTATCACGCTCACGGCGTCCATATACTAATATTGATCTACGTCGACGACATTATCATCACGGGAAACGATCCCTCTCATCTTAACCGGTTTATCACTTCCTTATCTCTTCGCTTTTCTCTCAAAGACTTTGGTGATTTATCATATTTCTTGGGTATGGAATTAACTCGTACTGCTTCTGGTCTCTTACTAACACAAAAATGCTATATTTCAAATCTTCTCCACAAGACCAAGATGACAACAACCAACACAGTATCCACGCTGATGTGTCCCAACACTTCTCTGTTGCTGCACTCTGGAACCAAACTGTTTGATGCGACCGAGTATCGCATGGTTGTGGGAAGTTTGCAATATCTCTTTCTAACACGTCCGGATATCTCCTACGCCGTCAACAAATTATCACAATTCATGCACCAGCCAACAACGGATCATTGGACAGCGGTTAAGCGAGTTCTTCGCTATCGCTCCGGCACGATCACTCAGGGCATCTTCTTCTCCACCGCGAACGACAACAACCTCCATGCCTTCACCGATGCGGATTGGGCTGGAAACCGCGATGATTATACCTCGACATGAGCTTACATCGTCTATCTCGGAAAACACCCGGTTGCTTGGTCATCCAAGAAGCAAACGGGGGTTGCATGTTCTTCCTCGGAGGCAGAGTACCGATCCGTTGCATCTCCAGCCTCCGAACTATGTTGGATCGCATCTCTCCTCGATGAGCTTGGCTTCCGCTCCAAGGCAACTCTGGTTATATACTGCGACAACATCGGCGCTACTTACCTTGCCGCTAACCCGGTGTTTCACTCTCTCATGAAACACATCGAACTGGATTATCACTTTGTGCATCAGTTTGTACAATCAGGTCAACTTCGCGTCCAGCACATCACATCCGCAGATCAACTTGGAGACGCATTGACGAAACCTCTACCACGGACTCAGTTTCGCTCTCTCACGGTCAAGATCGGCCTGGCTGAACCTCGTCCATCTTGAGGGGGCGTTTTAAGATATGGGTTGAAGGCCACCTCCTCTTCTAGACTCTTCTATCATTATGCACATATCTCCATCGTATATTCTGTACATCTCTGTTTCTTTGTATATAGCTAGAGAACTCTATATATATTGCAGTCTATTTCTTCAATAATAATCACGTTCAATACCAATCAAACAGTATAATCATTTGCTCTTTTGTTTAGAATTCCACCAATTGTTGAAAATGGCAGTCTTCAATTTATTGGTTGAACTGTTAGGCAGGATAAAACATGACATAGCATATTTTTAAAACACTTGGACCGATAATTTAATTAGGATATCTTTTCCGCCTTTGGAAAGAATTTTCCGGACCAGGTGCTAACTGAAACTGCCTTGGATGTATGAAAATATAATTTCTTCGACCCACATATATGGTTAAGTATACCTAAAGATAGTCTCATATCACCTTTACTAGAAATCCCGTTTAGAGTTTTTATGTCTCTATGTAACCCATGATTCACAAGTTTTCCAAACTGTATTAGAAATTTGGCTTCATTCAGACATTCTCATGATGCATCTCCATATATATGGATGATACTAAGTATCTTTCTACATTGGCTTATATCTTTTCTACAAAAGAATAGATTATCAACCACAAATAAGAGATGAGAAATAATGGAACTCATTCTAACTATCTTTATATTTAATATGCACCTCTCCTTTGTAAGTTCCTTTGTACAAAGAATGAATAGAAAACGCGAATGAATCTCCTCGGCATGCCTCTTGAAGGTTTAATTCTGGTTTTGTCTTCTCCATTAAGTAAGATATGGTAGGAGACTGATAATACACAAAACATTACAAGTTTCATCAATTTTTCCAAGAAGCCCATTTTCAACATGTTTATCTAGGAAATTTCTTTCTCCTTGATCGTATACTCTACCCATTTGTATCTTGATAACAATGTATTTCTTTCAAAGAAATTCTATTTAGGGANTACTCTACCCATTTGTATCTTGATAACAATGTATTTTTTTTGATAAAGGTAAATATATTGCATCAAAAAAACAGGATCAGCAAAAGCCAATAAAAGTTGATAACAATGTATTTCTTTCAAAGAAATTCTATTTAGGGAATTAATGTTCTCTTAAGCAAGGAGAATATTTTATATGATTAGTCTTTTAGCTATAAAGGCTGATTGATTCTCTAAATGATATTTGAAAGAGCAAACTTGAGTCTTTTACTAAGTAATTTAGAGATAACTTTTCATAAAACATTAATAAGTTTATTTGTCTTTAACTTTACTTTCTCAGTCTAGTTCGCTTATGAACCATTCATTTTTTGTTTTGTTGGTTTTGAGTTCTTGCTATTTCGTCAGTTCGTTGCGAGTCTTAGTCGTTCGTCGGGGTGTCCTGGCTCGGTGTTTCGTCGGCGGTTCTGCAATGTCGACAAAGAAATGACAGATCAATGATGGTAGCAATCTGATGTCGTGTGGCCAAGTTAGGGCTCAACTTTTGGTGTTTTCTGTCAAGATTGAAGTAATGAAGTTCAACCTGGTTTTGTAGAGAATATGTGATTTAGGAGGGGTTTTTTTTTGCCTTTCTCGCTTTGCGTTTTGCTGAGATGTTAGTGTCTTTGGGGTTTGTGTAATCTTTGTTGCTTATGGTCGGTTTGTGTTTTGTTTGGATTGTCCTTCTGCTTAGTCATCGGAGTTTGTATTCATTGTTTGTTCCATCTCGTTGTGTAAGTGGAGAGGTTGCTTATGCTAGTGTGGTTTGAGATTGGTCGTGGAAGCTTCATGTACCAGTCTTCTCTCCAGTTTTAAACAGTCGTACACCAACAGTTTCTCCGAGTGTAGCTGCTTTTTCATGGGTTCTTAGAAGCTCCTTCAATCTTCCCCTCTTCACCACTCTTGCCCCTCCCATGTTTAGGCTCTCTCGTCCTTCTCTCAGTGTTTCTTGCTAGTGTCAGGCTTCTTTTGCCAGTGAACAGTTACTTTAGGTGCAAATCAGAGTTTGAATTGTTATCTTCCGCCAGAGTTTGAAGAAAAATAAAGATTTTATTCTGTTTTAAGTTTCGTGTTGACTTTCTCTTGGATCGTCTTCGTAGTTTCGGCATAGAGCAGTTTAGAGAGGCTCTACTCAGTTATCATTTCATCAGTATATTGGGCGAGGATGTTTTTTTCACTAGACACATTCACTAGGTCGATTCATTGGCTTTAATTTAGTAGTCCAAAAATTTTGTGATCCTTTTAATATATTTTAGTCTCTTTTTAGTCTGGCTTATCTGATTTTTAGAGTTCTTTTGTGTTGTGCTTTTTTTTTTTGTCAACCATTCATGATATATTAAAATAAAAACAAACTAAGAGTACAAATCCCACAGGGGGACATATATAACCCTGTAACGAACATGGAGCACCTCATGGTAGTTGACAAACTTCTCCGAAAAGAAGTAGAAATCACCCGTAAAAACGGGTAGAAACGATCTGGAATTCGCACCAGACCGGAAACAAACCCACTATCCCATTTAATCGGTAACAACCGAATCGGGACACGACCATAGGATTTGAACCCTATGGATTGTGTTGTGCTTTTAACTTCTAAAAAATTATTTGTTTTCATCGGCTTAGTATCAATTATATCTCCGTGATTTTTGTAACATTTTTTTGCAATATTTAATAGACGATTATAAAAGAATTTATGGGTTGAAATGTTCTGAGATGAAAAAATCTTGGGTTGACATCGTTAAACCACCTATACTTTATCAACCCACACTCAAACCCCCAAACTTTCGTCTTCATCAATAAACCCCCTATATTCTTAGATTCAAATTATTCCCACCTAAAAAAATAATTTATATAAATAGTTGAAATAGCATTATAAAATCACGTTTGGTTAACTTAATAAAAAATTTTGTCCAACCAATTAAATCGATTTGACCCGACTCAAACTAACAACTAAACCAAAATTTAAAAAAAACTTAACCCAATTAAGACTAAAAAAACAAAAATCGATCAAAATCTTCTTATCCACATTTATAATAATCTTTTGTGTTGACCCTAAATTGCCTACAGTAATCGTTTCTTCTCATAAACAAAGAACATTCATTTGTTGACCTAAAACAAAATAATTAGGTACCAAAATCATATATCACCACAAATTCTTTTCAAGTAAAAGAGATTCACGTGAAGATCAAACAAAAACATAAATATATGCAAAATCAAACACATTAAACAGAACTTAAACGTATGCAAAATCAAAATCAAACATCAAACAATACATGTTAGCTTCTTCATTAGCAGGTACAATGGGAAACTCTTCGCTTTTAGTCTGTTCGTTGGCCTCGTTGTCTCCAACCTCGTCATCACCGACGCCGTCATCTCTTGCCTCGTCGTGTTCCCCCTTCTCTTGTCATGTCGCGTAGTCTTCGACACCATCATCTCCGATCACGTATTCTCTGCGCGTCCTCATCTCAACCTTAAAAAAAATCCCTAAATTAACCTAGTTAGTAACCCTTATTTTGAGTTCTTAAACTGAAATTGTCGATTTTGTTTTTTTAGTCTTAATTGGGTTAATTTTTTTTTTTTAATTTTGGTTTAGTTGTTAGTTTGAGTCGGATCAAATCGATTAAATTGGTTCCAATTTTGGATCGAAATTTTTATTAGGTTAACCAAACGTGATTTTATAACGCTATTTCAACTATTTATATCAATTAATTTTGTAGGTGGGAATAATTTGAATCTAAGAGTACATGGGGTTTATTGATGAAGAAGAAAGTTTAGAGGGTTTGAATATGGGTTGATATAGTATCGAGGGTTTAATGATGTCAACCCAAAAATATTAGTCCAACTTAGTAATTAATGTCTACTATTCGGTAATCTGCCAAAAGCTTCTATGAAACCGATAATCATCCCATTAGGGCGTAAATTCTTATCTGGATTATTTTTAATTCAAAGTTCTCGGTTTAATTTTTATCAAAAAATGGTTAACCATCAACTTTGACGAACTAAACCAAAAACCAAAGAAATATTCAAAAACTTACCAATCAGCTCTTTTTGTCAAATTTAACCGCAAAACTATGTTAGTCGAACTGGTTCGAAATATGTGGTATGCCTAATTTCTACAACATTTTTTCACAAGAAAATTCTTTACATCTTTGTCACTCTATTTGTATATATCTTCTACTTTTGATTCCCTCCAAAGGTTCTAGCAGCCAAAAAGCATCCCCTCCGGAAAATCTCAGAGAAAAATAAATATATATGTGGAATATTTAACATTGATGATGTTGATTGATCGAATTTACCTCTTAACAACAAACTCAAGAGGCCATTCTTTTCTGTTGTTGTCTTCCTATGAAAAAAAATAAGGTGTTCTTTTTTTTCAAGTGCGGTGGCTAAACCAAGGCCTGACCGAACCATTGACATGACTTTTTGAGTGAATCCCTGAACCATTAGGAAGAAGCTGAGGTGGCAAACCGATCGGCATTGGAGGAAGCTGAGGTTGTGTTGTTGGGTAAAGTGTGTGACCGGGAGGGAGACCATGTGGTAAACCATTTCCTTTACGTTGTTGAAGTGCATGGATCTGTCTTAGACCATCTTCGTGAATCTGAGCTATTGTGTCTAGTTCCTTCATTGATAGAGACTCTAAATTAGCACCGTAGAGAGGCGCATGTCTTGATATCTCGTCCCGGAGTGAGGTTTCTAGAGTATGGATGTAATGCTGTTGAAACAGATCACATGAGATGAGTTTAATGAGAAACTCTAAACACAGAGTAAAGTAGATTAAGGAAGGAAATAGAAACAATCAAACCTGACAAGCTTGGAGTTTGGATTCCATTCCATCAATGTAAGCTTCGCATCGAGCAACTTGATCTTCTTTCTCTAGTTTCTCTACTTTTGTTTGATCTACCGTCTCTTTCAGTCGCCTGATTTCATCCTCACGTGACTTGCGGAGTTCTTCCCGAGTTACATTCTCTGTGGCATACCGTTTCAGCTCTTCTTCAAATCTTTTCCGAGCTGCTTCTGTTACCTTTAGCTTCTCGTTTAGAGCAATTTTCTCTTTCCCTACCTTCTGTATTATGCAATAAAGAAAACGGTATCACTTGTTAAGTGAACAAAACAATTTGGACAAATAATATAAAGTAAAAAGAGACAAAGCATGATGGCTAAAAGATCCGAACCAATCCGATCATTATTCATTGTTTGCAAAGCATCCGCTCCAAATATTGGTTCAAGTCCGTACCTTAAGTTCGTCACGCTTTCGGTTTTTTAACAAAGCGAGTTGCGTCTCTGCCTCGTGAAGGCGATCCAGATGAGATTTCTTCTCAGACGAGAGCTTAGCTATCTCATCTTGACGTTCTGCCCGGATCCACTCCAGCTGACTTTCCACATCCCGTAACTGTTCTACCAGATCTTTCTTTTCCCGAGCACACTGGTCTATCTCAGCTTTCATTTCAGACTGCCATTTTATACACATTATCAGTAAGCGGTATTGATCACAGAACATCAAAAACCATCCAGCATCATCACACTCTCGCTGCAGACAATGAAATAGTCGCATACCTTAAGACGGGTGTTTGCAGCCTCAGATTCACTTAATTTCTGTGCAATGGCAGATTTCTCCTTTGTCATTGTTTGAATCTCCGTCTTCTTTTCTTCCTTCAACCGGACAAGCTCTTCCTTGTTGCCGCGCAGCTGGTGCCACAGAGCGGCCCTGTCAGTATCTGCATGTTCCACAACCTTTTTCAGCATGGCTAACACAGGTCTGGCAACCTCTTGCTCCTGAAAAATCAGGATAGCAAGAATCTCCAACTCTAAGTCTAAATCATGGCTGCTACTTGTAGGGCTGGTGAATCTATCTACAAGTCTCCTCAGTATTTGAACCCTAAAGGGTTGATCTGGAAACCATTTGAATAATATTGTGTATAGCATTTTCACAAATCCTCTCACTTGAGGATCTTTAGAATGAGTTAATGTCTCAGCAAGAGTAAGGATTGTCCTAAACTCAGTTCCTCCAGTGGCTTGTTGCTCACTGGCTTCTCCCTCCAGATCAGGATCTTGATGCCTAAATGAAGCAGCCCCACTTGTATTACTTAGCCTCGGGCCCTGAACATGTCGTTTTTCAAGGACCATGTCAACTGACTGAGCAACAATTGATCCACGAGCAACAGCTCTTTCAAACGTTTGGGATGCTTCCACAGCTAGGCACGGGATGGACAACATTTCCAGCAGAATGTAGACATCAAAAAATTGTCTATTTGCATAGAACTCATGCTCATCCATCAAATCCGCCATTTCGGAGGCAGTCTCATTTTCACCAATAAGAAAAGGCCCGCAGGGTAATGTCGCAAAATTGCCACCTAGACTATCGTCGGATTTAACGTCCCTAACTATCATTTCAGCAATATCAGCCCAACTGTGTACAGTTTTACTCAAATAATCAAGGACGCAAAGAGACACATCAGCACCCAGACTTTTAAGCCGTTCACGGACTGATCTTACCTGTATAAGGAGGATTTTTCGGTTAGCCAAGATTAGGAAAATATGTAATCGCAACAAAGAAGAAAAACGGAGACAGAATGCTTACGGCTTCAGGTAGGTGTTGGCACTGGGAGGCAGTTTTAAATATGAAATGAATGGTAGCCACAAGATTTTCGTCATTTGAGTCATTCAGAAGCTCAAATGACTGAAGTAGAATGTGCTCCCACACTTGATTGTCACATTCTAACTGGCTAAGAGCATTGTATACCTGTGCCCCAGAAAAACGTCAGATGGAGGAGATGTGTAAACTTCTGTTTCATAAAATGAACTAACACTTTCTCAGGCAATACTCTCCAACACACAAGAAAAGCGTACAAGGAGAGGAAAGTATTTACATAGACTACTTACTGGTTCACGCAACGCTGGCTCAGCTTCAGGCTTTTGAAGTCGTTCAATAAGTGCAAAAGCAGCTAGTTGGTGCTCTGAATGCTCAACCAATTTGGGAACCAGACTAACTAAATCTGGTTGCAAATGTTTGGGCGCTCTATCTAAAACAAGAGTTATCTTTTGAGCAGAGTGTGGTCGTCGTCTAGGCTCCGGACACCCTTGTGGAATAGCCGCATCAAGGGTTTTAAGTGAGTTAACAATCAGTCCCAATAGCTCGTCAGACTGTTCTGGCCACTTTGTCTGAAGACAAAATATTTACAAATGGTCAGAAAAACAATGGACCAAAATAAATATTGCTAGATAGTTTCCAGCAGAATGAGAGCCCACCTTTGATTGGACCGAAGCATCAGAAGACTGCCCAACATATGTTTTAGGGGGAGAAGTAGGCTCTATTGCAAGGGCTTTCTCAACCATTTTGATCCCATTCATCTCAGAGCTTTGTACAGCTGAGGTACTGAGAGTAGCCTCGGTATCAGATTTAAATCTCTCGTCAACTAGATGTTGTGAAGGTTCTGCTGCTTCATTTTCCCTTGTTGACTCCAACGAAGCTGCAGGCACGCCATCCGTCTTTGAGTACGATAAAGAAGGCTCAGACTGAGGGCCTTCATCTGAAGGTTGGCAACACTCAACCATTATATCAAGAAGTAAATCAATTATTGCTTGTTGTAGAACTTTAACACCCATCAACAAATTCATCAGGCTGGGTGAAGATTCATCACTCTTGGTTAGCTTGCTTCTATCATTACAAGATATTTTAGTTGGAAGAAGCAAACGCTTTACTTTAGTTGGATCGTCAAGATAAACACGCAATCCAGTAAGAAACCCAGCAATTGCACCCGCATCCATTAGAAGCTTCTCTCTAAGAGTAACTTGTGGTTGTGAAGGATTCTCCCCGAAAGTGAGATGGAATCCAGCCCGGGAAAGAAAATCTCGGAATGTATCTTCTTCATCTCCGCTTATGCCCTCACTTTCGTCAGAGTCGATAATTTCATCAGGATCGGTGGTTAACGCATCTTGGTCATCATCTGAAGCCAAGACCTAGCAAAAGAATGGACAAAACATAGAATCCATATCTTATATCAATAACATCAAAAAATTTCCAAGTGTGCATGAAAGAAAGGAAGAACTCCACAATCCAGAAAGTAAATATACAAAAAGTACTATATTTTTTAAAAGAATAAAAGGAGCAGAAACTGACCTCTAGGTCTGAAAACTCAAACCAAGGACAACAATCCAATATTTCACACACAAAAACAACAGTGTCACGCGCGAGGAAACCAGCATCAGCCTCCAACATGTCAGACACCTTCATAAACTGTAGGACAGAATTATTCCATGTCTTGGTACAAATAGATGACTCCTTCCACACACTTTTGGCCGGATTCTTTTGGTTCAGAATACCCATCTTGTACTTAACCCAGAAATTATTGTCCACATCTGTACCCGCAGATTGATCACTCTCCAAATATATGCATATGGTATCAAAGGACTCGTATACACCTGGATCATACAAGCCACATAAGCAGTTACTGATTTAAGGTCAGATACGTCTATAATCAAAGATGGAGATGAGAGAAATCAAAACACTCACCAATCCGGAGTTCACATCCACCAGCCTGAAAGAATTTGCTAAAAATCTTTCGTGTTTCCATTATTTCCTTGAAGGCCAAGAAGTTCTCAACTTTCCACGTAAATGAGCTTCTTTTCACGCTGTTATCAATCTGGGAAACTGAATTAGCTGATTCTGCCTTCACATAGTCTTTCACTATAGATGTCTCTTTCAAAATAAGAACCTCGGCAGAGAATACAACAGTGTCTTGGACAAGAAATCCAGAGTCTTGATCAAACAAACTAGTAAGTGTTACAAATTCACGCCAACCCCAATCCTTTGCTGCTTTTGAGTAGCGATTTTGAGATTCCTTTGTCAACGACTTTTCCTCCAACCTCTGGTTCACAACTGATAGTCTGTGACTAACAAAACAGCTCCAATCACTAGAGCTTCGTGAATCAGTCACTTCGAGAAATACTGAAAGATGGCATGGTGGCTGGGACTGCCCTGAGGACATTAAGAGTAAGACCATCAGTTCAGATATTGACCACTATATCAGACAGCTCAAGAGGAAGGAAAGACAGGATTTTTAAACCGAGATAATTGGTTTCATGTCTACAATACAAAACAGCATAGCATAAAAGGTTGTGAATGGAAATGCAATGAGAAAATATAGCGCACTTACATACCTCGGGGATAAACAATAAGTCGACAATCCCGATTCCCAATTTGAAACCTCTTACTTTTGATGCAAAGACCTGTTATCTTCCTCTTCTTAAGAAGGTCCTTTAACTTTGTGAAATTTTCAATTCTCCAAGTGAATTTTCCCAAGTGTCCATCTGACTTCCTAGCTCCACTCCCATTCCTTCCACCAACCAACCCTCCATTCTTAGTAAAGCTGCTAAACTCTTTGATAACATGAAACGAGGTGCTAAAAACAGCTGTGTCATCGAGTAAAAACCCTGCTTCTGGGTTCACAAAGTCAGACATCTTCATGTAGTCATTCCAACCCAAGCTTGTATTATCCCCACTCTTATTGTCAGCAGCAAATCTCCCATAGGAATCTCTATGCATGTGAGTGCACCCTAGCTTCTGATTCAAAGCCGACATCCTAAATAAACACCAACAGCTCCTGTCTAAATTTACAGTCTTCTCAGTGTCTTTACTCTCCAAACACATTGATATGTATTCTTGCCCATTAACCACACTCTGATACACACTGATCCTCAAATTACACTCCCCAGCTGGGAAAACAGGACTCATTATCTTCTGAGTCTTTATCATTTCCTTAAACAAACTAAAGTTATTTACTTTCCAAGTGAACTTTCCACTCAACACATCCGGCATTGGTCCAGCAACGGGATTTTCCTTGTAGATAGATTGCCCATCGCTGTTATTATCACGGCTAAAGCTCACAGCCTCATTGAGAATCCAAATATCGGCAGTGATAAGCAAGGAATCATTGTTAAACAAAAAACCCATCTTTGGATCCAAAATACTCGAGTTAAGTGTGAAATCGCACCACCCATGAGATTTCTTCTTACTAGAGAATCGATGCCAAGAATCTTTATGGATTGTGAGAGAGTCATCCACATGGTTGACGATTGAAAGACGATAACTAGCGAAGCAGTCCCAACGAGACGATGTTGTCCCACGAGGGTCCATGATCTGAAGATAGATGCTGATGTAACCAGGAAGCGCCTGAGAATCACCTCTAGGGTAAACCAAAATACGGCAATCGAAACCTCCGACATCGAAGTACTTGCTCCATAGTGCCTTAGCTTTAACACGTGGGAAGTTCTGAACCGTCCATCGACACATAGCTGTATAGTCTCCTGCCCGATCGACGGCCACGATCTCTTGCGCTTCTCCGCTTCCATCTCTCGACGATCCAACCTGAAAATCCTCCACTGGGGATATCGAAGAGGAAGAAAGAGGCTTTTCCGAAGAAGAAGATGATGAGACAGATGGCTGAGAAAGGTCGGTGGCTGATGAAGAAGATGACACTGCCTCCGATGAGCTCTGCTTCATCATTTCAATGGCGGTTTTATCTTGAAATTTTGTTTCTCTCTCACAGCTTCTGCTATTTTATCTTAGGTTGATCAATTTTTCTTGTTTTCGGGAAAAGACAGGAATTAGCGTACGCCAGTATCGTTAACGTGCACCTCCTCTGCTCCTTCGGTCCAAAATGCTTTTGTTTCTTTTTTTGGTAAAATTTATTTTTGGTAAAGTATATGCATTTTTATCTAAAATGAACTCACAAACAGCTTTTATATAACTTACACGAAAAAAATATATATATTCCACTAAAACAAAATTTATCATACTTAAAAAAAATTATCATAAACCATTTCATTTAATGATTAACCTAAAATTGTACCCGCATTATATCCAGGGTGATTTTTTAAAAAATTATAATATTACGATATTTTAATTTTATAGAGAACTATATTTTAAAAATTAAATGTGTGATTAATAAATAATACTAAATAATTTTCTGTACATTTATTTAATTTTATAATGTTTTATATGGATCATTATTTTATCTGTTATTAACCCGTATGACCATTGTATTGAATATCAAATTTTAAATGATTTTTTTATAAAAATTGTTCAAAACATAAATCCAATATTAATATAATTTGGTTTACTATTATATTTATTAAATTTATATATGTTCATAAATCCAGTATTAAAATTTACATTTAAATTACTAAAATTAATATATACGAGAAGGAAAAATTATGTAGAGCATAATTATCATATATTAAAAATTATATTTAAATTACTGTAATTATACTATATATTGGACAGAAAAATCTAAATTGAATATTGTGAAATTTAAAAAGAAAGATAAATTAGGATCTTGTTGTAAAGGATCATATTTGATTTTTTAATTATTTTTAAATTCGTTTTTAATTAAAATTATATTTAAAATTGTTTTTAATATTTTTCTAAGTATGATAATTAAAAAAACGAAATTAAATATATAACTGTATATTTTTATCTTTTAAATCTCAATATTTAAATTATTATAACCTAATAGTTTGATTACATATATTTCCAGTTTTATTCTTAATGAAAATTACATGTATTTCCAATTTTACCCTTAATGAATATTTTTAAAAAAAATTTGCACTCTAGAGCACTTTCTAAAGTCATATTTGCACTCTAGAACACTTTCAATATTTCTTTCACTGTAAGACACTTTCAATATTTTTCTGACTATTTTACCCCTGCGTTAGTGGTCAGTCATATAAATGCTACATGATCGGTTATGTGACTTGTGGTTAGAGTTTTTATGAATCTTGGTTAATTGTCAGACATGAATGTGAATAACTGACCACGAGTTCGACTTTTAAAAGAGTAATTGTTGAATTGTGGTTAACATATGAAACAATAACGAATTATGGCTAACCCTCCAAAAAAATGTTGTATTGTGGTTAACTCGTCCAATAATTTCTCATAACCCTAAAACTCTAATCACGAGTCACCTAACTGATCATATAGCCTTTATATGACTGACCACCGACACATGGGCAAAATGGTCAAAAAAATATTGAAAATGTCCTAAAATGAAAAAAGTATTGAAAGTGTTCTAGAGTGTAATTAAAGTATTAAAAATGTTCTACAATGAAAATCACCCTATTTTTAATTTGTTATTTGTTCTAATGACATATCATGTAATATATTACTGATTTAAATGTTATATTCTTTAAAGTGATTCTTAAATAATACTATAGAGATATATATTTTGTTGCAACAGTTTAATATCTAACTTATATATCATGAAATATTAAATAAATATTAATAATTTATAAAATATTACTCTTACATATTTAATCAGTTTTGTTATTATGATTTTCAATGGATATTTTTAAAACATATATAATTCACGTAGTTCAAATAATATTCAAAAATAACTGAATTTTAAAAAACGTAAATTATTTGTTAACAATTGAATAATAGGTTTAATTAATCTACTCTAAATAAAATAATATTTAAATTTTCTATTCATTGCATTATAAATTTCACCCACCTAATCATATTTTAAGATAAATAACAAATTTAACAATATCTTAAAACTAATATCATTCTTAAAAGTATTTTGATTAATTATATATCAATCAATATTCTTATATAAATTTTAAATAAAAACATAAATAATTTTTAACCTAAAAAATAATTATATTATCATTGTTTTATAATTTAAAGTGTTAAACATATATTTTAGTTTCAAAATAAAAATAGCCCGTTGAACGCGAATTCAATTCTAATTCGATATTAAAACACAAATGGAATGAAAAAATGTTTTTACTTTTAAAAAAGTGTGGGCATATTTAACACACAAATAATTGTAGTTTGCAAATACCATAGGTATAACAGGATAACAGAATTCGTCTTGTATAAAGTAAAAAAAAGTTATTACATTAGTTCTCCAGTTCCCTAATAAACGTAGTTATTTTTATAATTTTATTTTTATTTGATGTATTTTTCAAAACATTTGGTTTTAGAGATACTAGATTCTTGACCCGCGCCATGCGCAGGGTTTAATTAAATTTGGATTATAATTCATATATGTCTAAAATCTGTAAGTTTATATGAATTTGGAGTTATTTTTAAAATTATGTGACACAATCAAATTTATTATCTAAGTTTTAAAGAAGTATTTTATTGCTAAAGAAATATTGTTGTATTAAGAATTTAAATTTAGACAATTTTGTTTTATAATGGACCAAATAATGGGCCACATAAATTATGATAATATCTCATCCACCCAGGTCGAATTATTGAGCGAATAATTGTATACAGTGGGCCGACATGGGCCGTTTTATCCAATCTCTAATCCAGTAACCCATTTCTTTCTGATTCAAATTATCACTCGTTGTATACCATATGTTGCGCCGACACAAACCATATTTATCTTATCCATACCTTTTTTCTTTTTGTTTCTTATGTCGAAAACCATTCCCGAGTTCATAATCC
>OVAU01001307.1:0-15373 GCA_900406315.1 Biscutella laevigata subsp. laevigata
AAGTGATGCATGATCGGGTCTTCCTCTATCTCCAAGTGTTGAAAATGAGTTTCTAGCTTCTTTAGGACCTTCACGATGGTTGTAGACAACCTCCTAGCTTGTGCAAGAGTCACTGGTCCAATGGGAACTTCAAGGTTGGACTCCTCTTGAGCGGTTTCCTTCTCTAAGCTTGGCATCCGTGTATCATCCCCTCCTTCTTCAAAAGGATTTGACCTCAAATCCGTGGGATCTACATCAAAAGAGGTCAAGTCAGCAGTGTTGAAGCTTGAACTAACGGAGTACTTACCTTGGAGATCAAGTTGATAGGAATTGTCATTGATCTTCTTGGTTATCTCAAAGGGACCATCTATCCGCGGCTTAAGCTTCTAACTTCTTTCTTCTAGGAACCGATCCTTCCTCAAATGAATCCACACCCAATCTCCTTCCTTGAATGATTGCTCCTTGCGTCCCTTGTTAGCATGCTTCTTATAGTATTCGGTCTTAGCCTCGATGTTTGCCTTAGCTTGCTCATGTAACTTCTTGACTTGTTCGGCTCTCTTAACACCACCTACACTTATGCTTTCACTCAAAGGCAAAGACATCAAATCCAATGGAGTCAAAGGGATAGATAACCATATACAAGCTCAAAGGGACAAAACTTGGTTGTTGAATGCTTAGCTAAGTTATAAGCAAATTCAGCATGTGGTAAGCAATCTTCCCAAGATTTCAAATTCTTTCTAATCAAAGCCCTAGGGAGCATTGCCATGGTGCGGTTAACAACCTCAGTTTGCCCATCAGTTTGTGGGTGACAAGTGGTTGAAAACAAAAGCTTAGTTCCAAGTTTACTCCACAAGGTTTTCCAAAAGTGACTCAAGAACTTAGTATCCCTATCCGAGACTATAATACTCGACATTCATGCAATTTGACAACCTCTTTGAAAAACAAGTGAGCTATATAAGTTGCATCATCAATCTTATGACAAAGAATGAAATGTGCTATTTTAGAAAACTAATCCACAACCACAAAGATAGAATCATGGCCATACTTAGTTCAAGGCAATCCTAAAACAAAGTCCATTGATATGTCATGCCATGGATTATATGCAATAGCGAGAGGAGTGTATAACCTGTAAGGTTGAGCCTTAGCCTTTGCTTGCTTGCATTTGAGGGAGTTAACACAAAGCTTCTCCACATCCCTTCTCATGTGTGGCCAATTAAAGCGGTCTTGAGCTACCTTCATAGTCTTATCCACTCCAAAGTGTCCCATTAATCCACCATTATGGGCTTCCCTAATCAACAAATATCGAATAGAACTATGAGGCACACACAATATGTTCTTAAAGAATAAGAATTCATCCAACACATAGTAATGATCCACGGCATGTCTCAAGCAATCAGCATACANTAAAGCGGTCTTGAGCTACCTTCATAGTCTTATCCACTCCAAAGTGTCCCATTAATCCACCATTATGGGCTTCCCTAATCAACAAATATCGAATAGAACTATGAGGCACACACAATATGTTCTTAAAGAATAAGAATTCATCCAACACATAGTAATGATCCACGGCATGTCTCAAGCAATCAGCATACACTTTACCAAAGTCTAGGTCATTAGCATATAGGTCTTTCAATTGCTCAAAACCTAACAACCTAGCATTCAAGCTAGAAAGAAGAGTGTACATTCTAGACAATGCGTCGACGACAACATTGTCTTTACCTTGTTTGTAAGCTATGACATATGGGAAGGTCTCTATGAATCCCACCCATCTTGCATGACTCTTGTTGAGCTTATGTTGGCCCTTCAAGTGCTTCAAGGATTCGTGGTCAGTGCGTATGACAAACTCCTTAGGCCATAGATAGTGTTGCCATGTTTGCAAAGCTCGGACCAAGGCATAGAGTTCTTTGTCTTAAGTTGGATAGTTCAAGGTAGCTCCTCCAAGCTTATCACTGAAGTAAGCTATGGGTTTCCTTTCTTGCATGATGACAGCTCCTATCCCGAATCCAGAGGCATCACACTCCACTTCAAAGGTCTTGGAGAAGTCCAGAAGTATTAGTAATGGTGCATGAGTTAGCTTCTCCTTCAAGGCTTGGAATGCCCTTTCTTGAGCTTCTTCCCACTTGAAGCCAACTGACTTCTTGATCACCCTAGTAAGAGGAGCTTGCAGGTGCTGAAATCTCTCATAAACCTCTTATAGAACCCGACTAGTCCATGTAAGCTTCTAACTGCACTCACTGTCTTAGGTGCAGGCCATTCCCTTATGGATTTAACCTTCTCTTCATCCACCCTTGCTCCTTCAGGTGTGACAACAAAACCAAGGAAGACTAGGTGATCCGCTCCAAAAGTGCATTTAGCTAAATTAGCATATAATTGTTCACTTCTTAAAACACTTAGAACCGATTCTAGGTGATTAGCATGCTCAACTAGGTTCTTGCTATAAATAAGGATATCATCAAAATAAACAACCACAAACAAGCCAATAAACTTCCTAAGAACATGGTTCATCAATCTCATAAAAGTGCTTGGAGCATTGGTTAAGCCAAAAGCCATTACCAACCACTCATACAAGCCATGCTTAGTTTTAAAGGCGGTTTTCCATTCATCTTCTTCTCTCATCCTAATTTGATGATAACCACTTTTAAGATCAATCTTAGAAAACACTTTAGAACCATGAAGCTCATCCAACATATCATCTAGCCTAGGAATAGGATGACGATACTTAACCGTGATATTGTTTATGGCGCGACAATCCACACACATCCTCCAAGTGCCATCCTTCTTTGGGACTAAGAGCACGGGCACATCACATGTGCTCAAGCTCTCCCTGATGTATCCTTTGTGCATAAGGTCCTCCACTTTTCTTTGTAACTCTTTAGTCTCCAATGGATTGGTCCTATAAGCCGAACGATTAGGTAGAGGTTCTCGGGGCACAAAGTCTATTTGATGCTCAATCCCTCTCTTGGGTGGCATCCACGAGTCTCCTCACCTGGAAACACATCTCTAAACTGATGCAATGGGCACTTTCACTTGACGAGACACCTTTAACTCTCCCTCGGCATTAAGCCAATGCAACTTAAAAGGTTTCCAATGCTTCTTCATTTCTAACCCCAACTTCCTCACCATGATGGTGCTAGCTACATTGGTGCAACTTCCTCTATCAATGATAAGTCTGCAAACTTTCTTGTTCACTTGGCATCTAGTGTGGAACAAGTTATCCCTTTGTTCTTCATCTGATTCCTTAGGAGATAATTTCAATGATCTTCTAGTAACCAAGAGCTCTCCTTGAGCAACTTCTTCTTCCCACTCCTCGAGGAATTTTCATCTTCTCCTTCTTGAATAGCTTCTTCATCCTCATAAATGTATTCCCCATCATCAAAAAGGATCATCACACGCTTGTTAGTGCATTCGTTGGCATAGTGACCGCGGCCTTGACACTTGAATCACTTAACATAACGAGCTCTAGTTGAATGAGCAATCCCCTTTCCCTTGTCTTTGAAAGGATTAGACATCTCCTTAGCACCTTCATTAGCATTAGGAGTGAACAGTTTATGTGGAGGATTCCATTCCGTAGTATAAGCCAGCTTGGGATCTCTTTGGTAGTTGGACTTGAAAGGAGCCTTTCCTTTCCTCTTGACTTGCTGCTCAATCATCACTGCCTTGTGACGCATCTCCTCTAATTCCACATAGTGATGAAGCTTTAGAAGGTCTTGAATCTCACGGTTAAGGTCACCTAAGAAGCGAGCCATTGTTGCTTCACTGTCTTCTCTAAGGTCAACCCTTAAGAGCAACATTTCCATCTCTTGGAAGTAGTCCTCTACTGACTTAGAACCCTGAGTGAGCTTCCTAAGACGTTGGTGAAGGTCACGGTGGTGGTGGTTGGGCACAAATCTCTTTCTCATGACTGCTTTCAATTCGGCCTAAGTATCAATCAAATGCTCTCCGTTCCTTCTTCTAGAAGTGACTAATTGATCCCACCAACTAAGGGCATAATCTTGAAACTCCATAGCTGCCATCCTAACCTTGTTGATCTCAGAGTACCAATGGCAGTCAAACACCAATTCCATCTTTTTCTCCCATTCTAAGTAGGCGTCCGGATTACTCATGCCTTGAAATGGTGGGATTTTGATCTTACACCCTTCTATCTTCTCTTGCCTTGGCTCATGGTGTTAAGGCCTTTGAGATGCTTGACTGATATGGTAAGAGAGGTCTTCATCTTCTTCTTGATATCTTGGGTAAGCTTGTTTTGGATGAGGGTCTCTCATATATGCTTGTCTCATGGGTCCTCTCCTAACATCTTGAAGAGGTAAGTCATCACGCACAACCTCAAAGCGTCTTCTATTCTAATCCCACTCCCATTGCTGCCTTGGGTGAGGACCTCTTTGTTGTCTCCATGGTCTCACTCATTGAGGAAAGAAATCCTCTTCTTCGTCTGGATAAAGTTCTCTAGGTCTAGGCCGTTGAGGCGGTTGTTGAGGAGCTTGGACCGGGGCAGCTTATGCTGGAGGGGGTGGAATGAGGTCTCTTCTTAGCTCATCAAAACGCTCATTAAGCAGCCTCATCAAATTGGTTGCAAGGTCTTGAGGAGGAGCATTAGCCGGAGGGTCGGAAATTTGCTCGAGAGGTGCGACCGAAGGGGCTATAGGCCTGGCTGGAGGGAGATTCACAGGAGAATCTGACCTAGTGTTGGTGCCTTGATAGGCACAAGTTTGATATTGATGAGGTGTCGTGGTTGGCAAGCTTGAGACGTGGCAATGAGGCACCACACACAAATCAAAGGTTGGTGACCACAAGAGGCATCCGTGGGAACTTTGTCTTGTTCCCCTTTTGCCTTTTTGATTCTTTTGCCCTTGATGCCTTTGAGAAAAATGGCTGTCTCTTTTGTATTTACCCGTGGCTGATGATTGGCTAAGGTTGGTGAAGGACATAAGTACGTAAGTGGTCCCGGTTGTGCTTTTTGCCGACATCTAGTCCCAAAAGCAAAAGGTTGCTCTTCCCTTTCGTCCTATCTTTTAACACCTGACACAAACAAAAAAATGCCAGCCAATGATCAGTTCAAGAAAACTCAAATCGTTCCGGGAAAAGTTTGAAACATGAAACCAAAAGCAAAACCGATTAAGACTAAGGAAGTTGAAAACTTTTCTTCAAGTTCGAACCTGAGAGTAAGGAAACAACCTAAGCAAGTCAGATCCAGACCAAGCAAGTTCTAAACACAAAGAAATGAAGCTAAAAACCAAGAAAGAAGTAAACTTTTAGCTAAAGCAAGGAAAGTCCTTGAGTTTGCGGAGGTGAGTGTTTCAAGAAGCTCTGATACCACCTAATACACGCCCCCTTGAAGATCGAACTCACTTGACAACTCAAGACGCCTTCGGCCGCCGAGGAATAGAGGCCACAATGCGTCTTATGGCAAATCACGTGGGCAAACAACTCCATACTTGTAGTATCTATAAGTTAAGACAAACTAAAAGAAATAGTCGAAAGAGATTAAGGAGAAGAAGAGAAAAGGTCGGTTGAATGGAAACGGCCTACTGAGTACGGCCGCGTACGGCTACGCCGACCGTACAAGGAAAAGAGAGAACGAGTTGCACAGCCTAATCAACTCCAAATGGTGCGAAACTTTGCGTGAACACTCTCTGAGGGAAATAATGAGATGTAGTCGAGATAGAGGTGAGAAAAGGAATGTTTCGGTCGGCGGAGTAGAATGGTGGCCACGGCGTACGGCCATGACTACGTCACGCGTGCCATACGAAGGAATGTTTTCACGTTTCTCCGACCTAATCAACTTCTAATGACACAATTCTTTTCAAGCCCCAATCTTTGATGAAATGAAGAGGAACAGTCGAGAGAAACTCTGGAGATGCCGCATTTAGGCTGTGTGAAATGATTGAGGTTCTTCACGGCCGGCCGGAGATACTTGTCGGATGCAAATGTTGCCGATGACTTAAGAAATGATAAAAATGGGGAGAAAGATCAAAACTTTGAGAGAGAAAGACTTGGTTTTGGATATGACACACCAAACCCTAAGGAATATTACACATCCTTAGTTTGAACTTCCAAAGAGAGAGAAATCTCATATCATAAATGGTTGAAAGTTATCCTTGCCACAAACAGCTACAAAGGCTTAAATATTCTTTGAAACAAACATGAACCAAAACCCTAAAAGGGTATAAAAGACAAAACACAAAGAAATAAAAGGATAAGGACCAAGGGAGCTTTCTTAACGGTCATGAGCTTTTTAAACGCTTCCTTCGTGCGGCTTTTGAATGAGGTCTAGTGCAATGGGCCTTGTCAAACCTCCAATGGGTAAACCTAGTGGGACTAACCCCATTGGTAGGAAGAGTACCCCTTAAGACGTCATTGGCCGTCTTAGCTATTTGGAGAGGTTATGAGGAAGTGATGCATGATCGGGTCTTCCTCTATCTCCAAGTGTTGGCAATGAGTTTCTAGCTCCTGTAGGACCTTCACGATGGCTGTAGACAACCTCCTATCTTGTGCATGAGTCACTGGTCCAATGGGCACTTCAAGGCTGAACTCCTCTTGAGCGGTCTCCTTCTCTAAGCTTTGCATCCGTGTATCACTCAGTAAAAACCATAATAGAACTAGTGCGTTGTTTTCCTCCTAAGTTGGTTCGTCAAAACCCATCTTAACACTATACAACATTGATAGTTAGGATACAAGAACACCTACTTATCACTCATGAACCCTAAACTGAGCCTAATTGATCTAATAACGTAATATCTCTGTAAGAGAATAAGAAAAGGAGTTTAAATAGGATTTAAGAGGTAGAGGAGGCAAGCTAGGGTTCTCTTTAGGAGATACGGCAAATCGGACAATTTTCTATTTTTGTTGGTCGAAGAATATCACTTCCATTGAGTGTTGAGAAGTGCGCGCCAAGACTTGAGGTTTTCTATTTCTCTTTGCAAAAGTGTCTTCTAGAATATCAAGAAAAAACTGCTCCAAGGACATGCCATTTGGTTGGCCAAATCTTGAGTAAACCGAGCTTAAGTGCTACGATGACATGCTCACGGTCTAGGTGAGTTTATATGGGCCATACTACTTGAATTGTTGTGTTATCAGTGTTACTAGAAAGCTAACTCAAAGGGATTCACTTCCATATTGGCATTACATCATTTTATTTGATTAATTCAATCTTGAAGAGGCTCGAACAATTCAATATCCACCTGCTATCGATCAGTTCCTTTGACAATGTTTGCAAGAAATAACTTATGGGGAAACTAGACGTACCGAGATTTTATTGAAATCCAGTCTTGTACCGTGGTGGTGTCTGGTAATGAACCTATGGAGTTTTCTATTTTTGCTCGGTTCTTACGGTTTTAACGTTTTTCCACTAATCTTACTTCTTTTGCTCAACACCTATAAAATTATTAAAACATATAAATAAATCCAACATTAAGTCGATTATGGCACCAAAACAATAATAATATTGGTTAGATGAGGGTAAACTATACTCTCATCTAGCCTATACTACTGATGGTTTTGGTGTTATTATTGTCTTGACATTGGCGTTCTTTCAGTTGTTTTCATAAGTTTATAGGTTCTTGAGCAAAAATGCATTGAGTGAAAAATCGTTAAAACCAATCTTAAAATGAAAACAATTCACAAGTTCCTTATCTGACACGACCACGATGCACGATTGAGCTTAAATCAAAGCTAGAGACATCTAGTTTCCACATAATTTTGTCTCATGGCATTTGGAGTTCCATCCTGAGCGATATCCCATTTCTTGCAATCATGCTCGAAGGAACCGATCATTAGCCGGTAGAGACTGAATTTTAAAGCACTTTACAGACCAGTACATGATGCAGGCCTATTATGGATGCAAAGAAAACTTGGTTAGCTTTTTAAATCCAATAAGTATGCATCTTTCTAAGTAGTACGACCCAAGAAACCGAAGCAAGACCAGAGAGCTATCATTACAGCACCTAAGTTGTAGCAAAGCAACTTTAGGCCAATCAAATGCGCGGCCCTGACAACGCCACCATCTGGATCTTCTAGAAGACTCTCTCAAAAAGCAAATTGGAATGTTTCAAGGCTTGCCACACACCCCTCAACATTGAATGGATGCAATATTCGTGGATCACAAAAGAGAAAGTCTTGAGGGATATTTTCATTTTGCCTAAAGGAAGCCCTATCTCGCCTCCTCTACCTCATAAATATATATACTTTATGTTTAAGCTGTTTTCCTGGACGTACTTAGATTATTAGGTTTTGTTTAGACTTCTGGAGTGGAGACAATTGAGGCCGAACCTCTTGTCTTAGTGTGCTCGAGTTCTTTAAACACTACCGACTTGTTTCTTACCTTTTGCCAAGCAGTAAAACGTTTTCTTCTTTTTATTGCTTTTTATTGTCTCCTTATTTATGTGAGTTCCTATGGTTTCTTGTTGCATTTGCTTGTTGTTCTTGTCTTGCTTTATGTTTTCTCATAAATATATGAAGCTCCTTTGGGTTTAGCCTTGGTCCATAGGTCTTTTCTGTGAGTAGTCGAAGTAGCTAAGCCAACCTTCTCTTCGGTTCTCTTACACTCACGACTTACCAAGGCAGAGACTTGCTCGATTTTCTTTTGGATATAACCCTACCACACATGTCTATCTCAATAGTGTTCATGTGTGAATAGTAGGTAGTTGAGTCCAGGGAGTTTCTTTCAAGGAAACCATGATCTAGACAGTAGTAGGTTCGGTCAAAAGAGTGTTGCCTAAAAGTCTTCTCTCAACCCGCACGTAGTGCTTGGCTAGGCTTGATCTTCTGGCCAATGAACCAAGGGAAATCTCATAGGGGTAAAATCCCATAAGAATACCTTGACAATTTGTTGAGAGAGCAACCGAAAGGAACTTTACATAGGGGCAAAATTCCATGGCTAAACATCTCTTAAGGGTCTCTTAGTTGTGAGCAGATTGAATCAGTCTCGTGATAATTCTAGTTTGGCCACTAAGGGAATAAATCCCATCGCCCTTGGTTATTTGGGCTGTGTGGCTAAGGGTCCTAATGCACCACGAGAGTGGGGTAAGACCAAGTAAAATTTGTTTAGCTCAAGATGGTACACTAATGTCACTCGTAGAACTAAACCAACTAGATCATGGGATCGAAGAAATGGATCTCCCAAAGACCTAACTATTTAGTTTATTCAAAATTTCCTTTTTTGCTTCTTCTTTGTTTCATTTTCTTGCTATATTCAATTGCTCTTTTACTTATTTGCTTAGTCGTAGTCTTAAATAACCAAAACCCCAAAAACCTAATAAACTTAGCTCTATACACATTTATACTTAAAGAACTAAAGTTCTCTGTGGATTCAATCCCTAAGTACTCAACTCATATAACTGTGCACTTTCAGGCATTATGGTGACGAGGAAAATGTTAATTAAAACCTCTGATAAGTTGGATACAAAATAAACCACATCTAGTTTTTGGTGCCGTTTTCGATAAAGTTTTTAATTTTAAGGATCTAGATTAAGATCTATTGTCTAAGTTTTTACTTTCATGCTTAGTTCCCATTCAATTCGAGTTTATTTTGCAGTTTATGATACGTAAGAGTCAATGATAAAAGAACCTCGTGAACCTAGACTACCAAGAACTTACAAAGCTTAAAAAAGAGACAAACCGAAAGAGACGTCAAGCTAGGATGCAAACTGTTCCAACCATGAACAAAACGCCTACCCAAGAAAATGAACAAGTCGAAGCATAGCCAAGAACGAGCCAAGGCTCGCAAACTGTTGAAGAAAATGCTCAAAACTCAAGACTACCGCCAACACGTACGCCGAGCATACTAAAGCTCCCACCGAGCGTACCGGGTCGAGCCATGACTAGTCTTAGTCCCAAGACATAGGTTATGACCTCACCAGTCTCGGACTAACACACATGTAGGTACTTCTGATAATAGTATAATTTACTCTTCTAGCTTATATTACTTCTGGTTTTGGTGTTATTATTGACTTGATATTTGAATTCTTTAGTTTTTTTTATAAGTTTATAGGTTTTTGAGTAAAAGGAGTACATTGATTGGAAAATTGCTAAAACCGTCGAAATCGAGCTCAAAAATGAATAAATTCATAATATCCCAACCACAAAAGATCACGATGAAAGGTTGAGCTTAAATCAAAGCTAAAGACGTCTAGTTCCAACACAAATTTCCATCACGCCATTTGGATTTCTAGTATGAGAGATATCTGATTTCTTGCAATCGTGCTCGAAGGAACGAATTGTTGGAGGTAGATACGGAATTTTAAAAGCACTTTCCAGACCAGAACGTGATGCAGGCTTATTGAAACACCCTAACCTGATTTTTCCCAAAACCGGACTGAGGTCCTCGAATCTGTTCAGTTTAGACTTAGCAGTTTTCGATGAATTCAGCCTTTTTCATGCAGTCTACTTGAATGATTTACTTAGTCGGATTCAGACAAGCCTTTTTAACATAAACGAAAAATTACTTAGATAAAATCGGATGGTTTTAGTACAATGATCATTCTTCCCATAAGCTACTACATTGAACTAAACCAATACTACCCGATCCTATCATCCTTCGTCATTGCCTTAGTCCCGCGACTAGCCTTCACGAAACTCAGAACCTGCATCCATAAAATGAGGCATAAGCAACATAAATGCTTAGTGAGAACGGTCATCCCACTTAGCCAGTTTATCAATCAGTTCGATGCATCAATCAATCTATCAAGCAAATAAGACAGTTGTTCGTCTAGACTGTTCATGCGAAATTGATCCGACCGAACATCTAGATCAAACCAGTTCAATTCTCAACTTGACAAGCAATCAGTTTCCAACGAACAATCAAGCCTACAATCAAAACAAATCAGCCAATCGGCTTAATTAATAACCAAACTCGTGGTCATGCACTCACCTTAGTCTTTCGGTTGGATTCAAATCAGATCTGACACCTCTTGATGCTTAAAACACGGTTTGGCCTCGATAAGTCTCTCGCGGCCAGGATTCCGAACAGACGATCGCGGCTCGGTATCAGGATAGTCTGCTCGGCCGTTCAATTGCTTCAATCTCTTTCAATTTCTTCCGGGAGTGTTTTGGGGTGATCGCGCGAAACTAAGACGAATGGATCAAGGGGAGTACTTATAGGCCGCTGAGATAACCGTCCCCGCGAACTCTCGCGCCCAAGTAACCTTTCCCGCGCCCTAGATCCTGCGAAACACTCATATAACTGTCCTCCCACTACGCGTTCACGCTCCCACGAAGATAACTGTTCCCCCCTCCTCCCCCCCCCCCCCCCCCCTCCCNCCCCCCCCCCCCCCCGAACTTTCCCGTAATACTAATCCGACCGATAATCGTTTTCCGACAATGATAAAAAAACTCGGGATGTCTGAATCCGACAAGCCTTCCGGTCCAAATCTAACCATCCAGCCCGGTCTCCCCAAAAAACCCGGACTTCTCATACTTAGCCTTAAAAGACTCGACGATCCTTCTTGATCACCCTTCTCCCCCGATCCGAGCTCGATACTTGACTTATCGGCTCGATCACTTCACTGTTCCTCGGCCAAAATCCCATTTTGATCGGACGCATCAAACCTTTCTGATCCAGACTTGAACCCTTCGTCCGATCAGTCAAAGGCGGGTGTTACAGTTCTCCCCCACTTATTTTTAGATTCGTCCTCGGACCTTTCTTCCTCGGAACATTTTCCTTCTTCTTAGGCTGTTTCTCAAGCCACTTAGGGAACTTTTCTTTCATAACATGTTCTAGTTCCCAAGTTGTTTCCTCCTCTCCATCACAGTTTCGTTCGACTTGGATCATTTTGACTTTCTTTCGGCCGACTACCTTGATCCGTCTTCCAACTATCTTGATTGGCCGTCCCAATGTACTCAAGTTCTCTTGAAGATCCGGTGGTGGTTCCGCGATCACAATGTCTCCATGCCTTATGCATTTCCTTAGCAACGAGACATGGAAAACGTTATGAAACACCACCATAGTCTCTCGCAATTCCAGTCTATACGCAACTTGCCCAATCCTTTCTAAGATTTTAAACAGCCCCATATACCTTGGACTGAATTTCCCGGTCAAGGTTGCTTGATCCTTCCCCTTATAAGTCACGGTCTTTAGGTAGACTAGATCCCCAACTTCAAATTCTAATTTCTTCCTCCGCTTATCCGCATAGCTCTTCTGCAGATTCTGAGCTTCTTTCATGTTCTGTTTCAATACACAGATTCTTTCTTTTGTCTCTTCCACGAAGTTCCGCCCAAAAATACTTCGCTCCCCCACTTGAGTCCAAAATAGGGGCGTTCGGCAATGTCGCCCATACAGTGCCTCGAAAGGTGACATCCCAATACTCGCCTGAAAGCTGTTAGAGGAAAACTTGGCTAACGGCAAGTACTGTTTCCACTTCCCACCCCAATCCAAAACACACGCTGTCAACAAGTCCTCGAGTGTCTGGATGTTCTGTTCTGACTGGCCATCAGTTTGAGGGTGGTAAGCCGTACTCATATGCACCCTTGTCCCAAATTGCTTGTGCAATGTCTTCTAAAACTCAGATGCGAACCTAGCATCCTGGTCCGAGACAATGCTAGCTAGAACACCATGAAGCTTGACTATCTCTTCCACGTAAGTCTTAGCCAACACTTCAACTTGTTCTTGTCTCCTAACTGGAAGGAAGTGAGCCGCCTTGGTGAGTCTGTCCACGATCACCCATATCGCATCATTTCCCTGGCATACTGGCAATCTCGTGATAAAATCCTTCGTGATCATATCCCATTTCCATTCGGGAATTAGAAGGCTATGCAGTAAACCACTTGGATTTGATGTTCGGCCTTTACCATCTGACAGGTCGGCCAACGTGCAACCCATTCAACCACGTCTCTCTTCATCCCAACCCAACGGTAGTATCGTTTCAAGTCTCAGTACATCGTGGTTGATCCCGGGTGAATGGAAAACTTGGAATGGTGAGCTTCCTTCAAGATTTCCTTCCTTAACACTGAATCATTCAGAACACAAACTCAGCCATTCACGAGAATTGTCCCGTTGTTCGTGTCAGATACTCAGACTGATTATTCTCGGCTGCTTTATTCAGATTCTCGTCCAGTTTATGGGCTAAACGAACCCGGCTTAACAAATCGGCTTGATCGGCCGCGCCTAAGCCCAACGGTTCCAGTTTTGCGGCCATTGCCTCGAGACGCAAAGTCCCGATCATGCTGACTAGCTCGCCCATATCCTTTTCGGCATCTGATGGAGCTCTCTTCCAGTTTTGTTAGCCTTGCCCAGATGATTCAAAATTTCCAGGTCATAATCTGCTACCAGTTCCATCCATCTTCTCTGCCTCAGATTTAGTTCTGGCTGAGTGAAGAGGTACTCAAGCTCTTATGATCTGTGAAGACTTGCACTTATGATCTGTCAAGGCAAAAACCACTGCGGCCATCTCAAGGTCGTGAGTCAAGTAGTTCTTCTCGTGCTTCCTTAGCTGCCTTTAAGCATAAGCAATGACTTTCCCCAACCGCATGAGCACAAAACCAAGTCCAATCCGTGATGCATCATTGTAGACTGCATAGGGTTCATTGGTTTCCGGTACGGCCAAAACCAAAGTACTTGTAAGCATCTCCTTAAGCTAACTAAAACTTTCCTCACAATCGGCCGACCACTCGAATTGAACATCTTTCCCGGTCAATCGAGTCATTGGCTGCGCCATGCTCGCAAATCCCTTAACGAATCTCCGATAGTACCCAGCTAACCCAAGGAAACTCCTGATTTCTGAGGCGTTCCTAGGTCTTGGCCAATCTTCAATGGCCTTGATCTTTTCTGGATCCACGGACACTCTCTTATCTGAGACCACATGGCCTAGAAATCCGATTTCCCTTTGCCAAAAGCTGCACTTGCTGTGTTTGGCAAACAACTTGTGCTCCCTTAGCCTGTTAAGAACCATTCTCAAGTGACCCTTGTGATCATCCTGGTTCTTCGAATATACTAGGATGTCGTCTATGAAGATGATCACGCATTCATCCAACAAATCCCTGAACACATTGTTCATGAGCTTCATGAACGCGGCCGGTGCATTAGTCATCCCGAAAGGCATGACCATAAACTCGATGTGACCATACCTTGTCCTAAAGGCGGTCATTTGAATATCCTGATCGGCTATTGGAATCTGATGATATCCCGAAGCCAAATCAATCTTGGAAAAACAAGTAGCGCCTCAGACTTGGTCCAACAACTCGTCTATCCTTGGAAGAGGATACTTGTTTTTAACAGTCACTATGTTTAAGCCGCGGTAATCAATACAGAGCCTGAAACTGCCATCTTTCTTCTTGACGAACAGTACTAGTGCACCCCCAAGGTGAACTGCTCGGCCTTATAAAACCCTTCTCAGTCAACTCGCTCAATTACTTCTTCGGTTCAGCCATTTCGGCCGGAGCCATCCGATAAGACGCTTTCGATATTGGAGCTGTTCCAGGATCCAGCTCTATCGTGAACGGATCTGACCTTTCGGGTGGTAGTCCGGTCAATGACTTGAAAACGTCTCTGAATTCCCTTACCACCGGAATCTTGCTCAACTCTGCATCCGCCCCGAGTACTATTGACGTGATCGTTGCTAGATAGGCCTCGCATCCCTTATCGATCATTCGTTCCGCTTTAATGGCTGAGACCATAGAATTATTCGATGAAGGTCGAATGCCTTGAAAGACCAGCCTCCCCTTGGCCGTCTCAAATCGAGATCTTCCCCCGATTGCAGTCAAGATGTGCCTTGTGTTTCCCAAGCCAATCCATACCAAAGATCACATCGTACACTTTGACTTTGCATATGACTAAGTCTGCTGGAATGTCTTCCCCTTCAATCAGAACTGAAACATCACAAACTGTTCTGAAGGTTTCCATGACTTGGCCGCCTGCGGCCCAAACCTTCCTAAACTGATTACCTGGTTCTTTCTGGAACCCATCGAGCTCAACTAGTTCCAGATTCACAAAGCAATGTGAAGGCCCGAAATCAAATAGTACAGGGGTTGCCACACCACCCAAGACTATGGTCCCTACACAACACCTAGCTTACTAAGGACTTTAACTCTCTAGCAATCAATTCACGAAGAAAAGTGCGAGTAAGTATCTTACCAGTTATCAGACGAGAAGTACTTGGGTCAGTCGACTCCTCTTACATTGAGTACACGCGAGGCATAATGGCCGACCTCTTTGCTGGTGGTGCATATCCTTCATTTGCCCGTTTCCTTGAGGACTGCACCAACTTCGGAACCGGAATCTTCAAGTGACCCGGTTCCCCACAATTGTAGCACACTTTAGTCCCCACGTCTGTTCCTTGGACTTTAACCCTTAAGTCTTCTTCCGGAAAATCACAAACCTTGTGGTTCATTCTACCACATTGGTGGCACGCTCCTGAGTCAGCTTGATAACAAACACAGCTTTTTCTCACCCCTCTACTATTGATTA
>OVAU01001309.1:0-13670 GCA_900406315.1 Biscutella laevigata subsp. laevigata
AATATCATCCATTAAGGCGGGTATATCCAACTCAGCATCAACGTTACCTTGTTCTGCACCAACATGTACCTCATCCACAATACCAACACTCTATCCTCTGACCCTCGTCCATGTGGGTTGCACATTATAACCAACATCATCCTCCGTATCATCTATGTGGGTCTCGACCCCCGTACCATTCAGAGAGCTAGGGACTGCTGCTACTCGACACCCTTTATACCCCGACAACGTAGACGGTACCTTATTGCCCGTCTATGAAGGAGGCACATTTAACCCACTACCGGATACATCGTCCGGGAAAGTACTACCACATGGATCGCCTAAACGGTTTGTAGATCCGTGAAGGTTATCCTGCAAACTCGGACTACCAAACTCGTCATTATGGACGAAACCCCCGTAACCACCATCGCATCATTGCTATTGCACATAATCTCAACTGCGTTTGAACCACCAAAGTCATCATCCAATAGAGGTTCCCATAAGTGGTATTCGTAACCCTTTGGACGGACATCTATTTCAGAGACATCGCAATCATCCATGTCTTCAGCTTCATCGTCTGTGAAACCAAGGTCATACTGTTCTGGGACTACATCACTGCAACGCTCTCCAACTGTTTTCTTCTCCGAGTTGTTATACTCTTCCTCAATAACTTCAACAGCGTTTACAAAACCATACAAGGGTGTACCTGTAGAAAAAATGTAACAAAACGGACGAGCATCAGTATTTATATTTAACAAAAAAAATAAAATAAATGAAGCTGCTAAAATCACCATTGCCAATCACGATTTCACAGATCTTCTATGTTTAAGCTGCAGTAAGAAAGTGAATAAATGTTCTCTCCGTAAGAATCATTAAAGCACCCAAACTCTTCAAAAAAATTTAAACTCAAAACAACCTAGTACATACTGTGGGCTGTAAACCACACTTGTAAGTCCAAAAAGTCACTGACAAACTGTCAAATCACAATCACTTTTCTCCTCTAACTACAGCCGTCCGATCTTGACTGTCTCCAAAGCTTGAGACAAATCCGACGGTCCACGCTAAATGCTACAGTCCAAGATTAGTTACAAGATGTCTTTCTCGTTTGAGGGGTATGAGTGTATTTTTAACCCCATGTATTACTAATAATTGCTCTGTTTTTTTTAAAAAAGTGCCTACTCCTAAAACAGTGCATATAACAGCAATTAAAAATAAAAAAGTGTCTAAATCTGTGATAAGCCCTTTTTTAAAATAGATAAGAAACTATCTGTTTATTAAAAAATAAAAATACAGAAGCCAAACCAGCTTTCGCAAAAAGGATGAAAAAGCGCAACTGTTAGTGTTCATTAAGGCATGAGGCACGCGAGAGTTAAGTCAGCAATTTACTTAACATTTTTAAGGTTAGTTGACATGAATCCATTATAAAACGAGCAAATACACACACACACACACACATTTTAATGATTCTATAGACTATAAGAGTCAAGGTAGGAAACAAGCTATAGACCAGTTGAAGTCCTGAGTCAATTTGAGGAACAGATTCAGTTGCGTAGTGATTTTAACAGATTGATCTCATTTTCTCATCTGTGTGAAGAGTTCCGAGGGCTTTCCTGTTCCTTCGGAGTTGCCACCAAAGCCTGAGAACCCGCCACCAACGCCCTGGCCTTGGCCTTGGCCGCCGAAACCCCCAAAAGCACCACCTGTCAACAATACAATGGCACAATCAAATGAGCATGTCTGTGTATTGGTCAATGTATTTGTTAATGTTAACATGTTATACCTCCTGCTGCTCCGCCGAAACCTCCACTGCTAGGTGGAGCAAAGCCTCCAAATCCACCAGAGCCTGAACCAGCTCCACCAAATCCACCAGAGCCTGAACCAAATCCACCAGTGCCTGAACCAAATCCACCAGCTCCACCAAATCCACTGGAACCTGAACCAGCTCCACCAAATCCACCGGAGCCTGAACCAGCTCCACCAAATCCACCGGAGCCTGAAGCAGCTCCACCAAATCCCCCAGAGCCTGAACCAACTCCACCAAATCCACCGCCGCCGCCGCCTCCTCCTCCTCCTGGAGCAGCAGCAACGGCAAAGCCTCCACTAGCTGAGGCTAAGCCAGCGAAGCCACCAGTGGGACTAGTAGAAGCACCAGCAAATCCCCTACCAGCTGAAGCCATGGCGGCAAAGCCCCCAGTGGCACTAGAACCAGCAGCAGCAAATCCACCAGATGTTGGAGCATTTGGGAGGCCACTTCCTGGGTTAGAGCTACCAAATCCACTAGGAGAACCAAACCCAGCACCTGGGAGACCAGCACCACCTATTTGTGACGGTTTGCCAAATGAACCGAGAACCGATCCTAGAGCTTGCTGTCCCCCACCTATCTGTGACGGTTGGCCAAATCCGCCCTGAGTGGGTGTCTGAGAAGGTGTTGCAGAAAATGCACCAAAACCTGTCGGTTGAGATGGTTGAAGATTTTGAAAATTCAATGATGCAGGTCGGAATAGCTCGCCACTTGGGACTGTCATATTGAACGGATTACTTGTTGCTGTAGCATTACCAAAGGCACCACCAAAAGGATTTGCTTTCGGAGCAGCAGGGTTTGGAGTAGATCCAAGCCCAAAACCTCCAAAATTTCCCATACTGAGTTCAGTCGTCTGACCAGCCTCTGGAGCTTCTTCGTCCATTTCATCTTCCTGTGTATCTACAGTATCCTTTTTCTCACCAAACGGACTTGTAGAAGTTGTTAACGATGCAGGGAAAGGGACAGGTGTAGATGATAGCTGTTGCGGCTGAGAACTACCAGGCCAACTGAATGAAGGAGGTGCCGTGCTTACTAGACTAGACTGTACTCCTGATGAAAATCCAGACAGGAACCCAGATGAACTCACAGGGATTACTGTAGTATCTTGGTTTGAAGTCTCACTTTTTACCGGTCGTTGCTCAATCTGTGTTTTTGTTGCATTTGCTACGGAATCTCCAGTACATTCAGTACTCGGAATTGACGAACTCTGAACCTCTGGATGTTTAGGCTCTGAGACTGGCTCTGTAACGGACACAGCAGAAGACTGGGAAATTTTTGAAGGAGACCGAATTGCATCAGAAGCGGTTGATGTAATAGGGGGAGTCGAAGATGAGGATGTTGATGAAAAAAACCGATTACTATCTGTTAGGGTACTAGTTGCAGAGACTTGATTAGATGACACTTGCGATGCTGCAGAAGACGATGGAAATAATGACGACTGGGCTGTTGAGGTTGAGACCGTGTCAGGGAACGATGGAGACAAGGCTGGTAATTTAAACGAGAAACCAGTGGAGGGGGCAGGTGATGGAGAAAGTGTTGACGTAGCATCTTGATTGAGATCTACATTGTCACTGCTCAACGATTTACCAAATGGAACATTGAACCCCGTAGCTGAAACTGTAGATGGAGTTGTAACTGAAACTGTTTGCGGGACTGGAGCTGAGCTGATGGGAATAGATGTTGAAACTGAAATTCATATTATTGACCAGTGTCATTGATCAGATATTGAAGTTGATATCGTTGATGATGTTGTGAATCAAACAATATATGGAGAGGTCAAAATAAACATACCTGAATCTTGTGCGGAGGATGACAATGGAGGTGACGATGGTTTAGATAAGGTGGAAGCGGAATCAAGTGGCGCACTAGACAGAGGTGAAGATGAAACGGATACCGTAACAGCAGGAAAAGTTAATTTATCACCAGGGATACTGCTACTGGTATTGAAACCAAACAACGATTTTACAGGGAAACTAGATGCTGGTGCCCCAGTAGAGATGGGTGAAACTTGAGCGCCAAAACCTTTGCAAGATTCAGAATCAGATCTCGATGATGTGATAGAAGGCCGCTGCACACTCCCAGCAACTGTATCACCAAACGCATTAGCCTTACCTTCAGAAAACTTGAGATCTCCAGCCTTCTTTTCTGTCTGTTCAAATACAGCCGAGGCCACTGATCGTTTCAGAAGAAAATTTGATCCTCCTGATTGTAAAACTGTACTTGTATCCTTTATCTGCGACGGGGCGGATTTGTCAGCAAAAGAAGTTGTACTGCTAGACTTATTTACAGACCAATTGAAACTTGGTTTTGACGCAGAGCTTGAAGAGAGGGTAAAAGGACTGTTTGATTGTGGCATAGGTGGCCTCGTTTTGAACGGAGTTGACTGAGCTTCAGATGCGTCTTGTTGGAATGAATCCATCATACCTGCTTAAAGACATCCAGAGAAGCAACAAATAATATGAATAAAAACATATGAAACCCAAAGACATTCATCAAGATCAAATACTGCCCTCAGTATATTTCAGCTCACCCTTGTTCAAGGAGACTGCATGTGATGCATGATCTTTCAGGCGATGTAGTGATTGCTCTTGTGTATTAATCGCAGACCTTAGTCTCTCACTCGACACAGTCTGTTGGTTCAAACCCATCTTTCCTTGCTCCTGCAGAAGAATTCTTTTAACAGTTGTTTTCGGAGGCTCAAAAGCAGCCCAATTCTGCAAATTGATCACAAAAGTAGAGTCAGACGTGAAGGTATACCATGAATTAAAGAGTCCATATAAAGTCTTCATAATGTATACCCTGTCTAATGATTCTCTCCGCCTCCTGGCAGTTTCAGGGTCAGAACTTTTAATAGCAGACGACTGAAGTCGTCTTGACTCTGAATTTCTACTTGCAGGAATAGAAGAGTGCAATAGGCTTTTTGCGGAAGATGCATTGTTAGCTTTTACAGCATCTGGTGAGCTGAAAGAAGCATCGTAAGGTATCCCAATTGTCTCAAACAACTCCTGCTTCACATTCTTTTTAACAGGTGAATCGATTTTCAAAACTTTCATTTGATTTGAAAGGCTCTCAGAGAGTTGCTCAGCAGCTGCCAATTGGGAACTCATTGTGTTATGAAGGCTGTGAAGAGATTGCACACGTCTGCAGAGATTCAACCAAATTTGAGTGCCATTAAAGGAGAGGTTAAGGCCCATATAAACAATTTCTTTTGATGGGTTACTTTACTTCAAAACTCACAGCTAATGATGCTAATCCACAAAATATACCTTGAAGGAGCAGACCTATTTAGCGTGCCTCTTCGGGCCATAGGAAGTCCTCCATCCTCTTGGTAGCGATCGAGTTCAAGCCGATTAAAATATCTCTCTAGTTCAATCAATTGATGAGTCAAATCCTAGAATGGGGAAAGTAGAAGATAAATGACAAAAGCAAGCTCACGGCAGCAACAGATAGATGACTGAGATATATCAACCCATAAACAACCTTGTTTAACTTCATAATTTGCTGGCGCTTGGCCTCAAGCTCAGGATTCAACCTTTGGCGGTCCCAAAGTTGCCAATACTGGTTATCATACGTTTGCTTATACATACCTTCCATGTATGTCTTTTTTGCCAGAACTGAAATCACCACAATAAACGATAATAAGAAAACAAAATAACGATATGATAATTGGCAGTCTGGTTCTGATAATTTGCAGCCTAGTTTCCCATGTAAGATATGAAACGGTATTTAACATAATAAAGAGGACAAGAGTCTAACGAACGAGAAAAAACTTTAGCCCATGGATTTCCAGAGGAACATGTGCACAAATGCAAGAACCTCATTTAAAAATACAAGCTTATGTTAATATCATACTGGAGCTGCACGCCATTTTAGCATCATATTAAAAAAAAAATCAGATGTGAGAATAGTGTATTTGTCATCACGTGTCTCAGTAAAAGGATGCATACATAGGAACAACTGGGTTATTCTACCAGAATTTGTTTCCCTCCTCTCAAGTCTCAACTTCTGAAATTAATTTGAGATTTGAAGTTTGTTGGATTAGAGATGTAATGGATAAGAGTTAAACTTGCCTCTTAGCAACCATTTTATACTTACTGGCAGTTGTTACTATATTTCCAGTTCGCCTATTGCAGCATTAAGACACGTTTTCTATAAAGTAAAATTATACATATGCGGATGATAGAATAAATACATCACCTTGAATTGTTTTGTCAAGAAGATGTTGGATCTCTGACTGCTGTGCGTTAATTATGCTCTGAACCACCAAACCAAATAACAGAAAAAGGACGAGCATCAATGACAATGTTTGTTTACTGGAGGAGCATACAGACAAAGGTAATCTAAACTTAATAGAGCAATAACATATACGTGAATTTTTTTAATACCTTCCAAGTTTGGCACTTTCCAGCAAGACCTTCAAGTCCTTGCTCCAATTCTTCAACATGGCTTTTAAGTAAAAAAGTGCAAGAATCCTTGAAACCACCTGGTCCTTCAATGGACTGTAAAAGCGTATCCATTTCTCTTGCCATCTCATTTATCTGGTACAAGGAAGGAGTCAGTTACACCAAAGATATAAGTGCAGTAAGATATCTACACATGAATAAAATCCTACAGAGATAAGTATTGAGTACACATTACATTACTGGGTTGCTTTGACATGTTATGCTCAAGTCTCTGAGGTCCCAGGTTGTTTAGAGTTTTGTGCTGCTGATGACTAGAGGACTTCTCGAAGGAAGATTTCACTTGTAGTGACAGTTGAGAGGCACGGATAGAAGGTATTGGTTCAATTTTCTCTACCCTTTCATCAGCCTCCCGATTTTGACCTAGCGGAGGAGTTAAATTGCTCAGAACTGATGCTCTAGCAGTCTCAATAACTTGTATAGGTTTCTCTTTGATGCTCATAGAAGGAATCACAAAACCAATTCCAGTCTGATCAGATTGCTTAGACTGAGTATCTTTCACAGAAGGAGAAGAACCAGACACAAAATCTGGAGGCGAGATGCCTTTCCCACTTGACCATGGCTGAGCTGGTGTATTTTGTGGTGACTGAACAACAGCGTTCTGCAGGCCAGGAAATGCAAATAAAGGTGTTGCACTCTTTGACGCAAAACTGGTCGGTAAATCCATAGACTTAGACTGCTCAGATATGTCTTTCTGAAGCTTTTCAGAAACAGGGAGGATAGAACCAAATCCTGCGAATTTGTTGGTATCATATCCTAAGGACAAAGGTTTGTTGGTATCATATCCTAAGGACAAAGGTGGTTGCCCAAAACTTGTTCCAAACTGCCTAGGAGCTATGCTTGGTTGACCACTTGCAACTTGTAATGAGTTACCAGCATAGAATTCTTGTTTTCCATTGTTGTCTCCAGACACTGAACTTTGTACAGACTCAATTTCTTTACTAGGAGTTTTTTCATTTGGGAACCTTTGTTCGGTAGATAACAGAGAGAATGAGTTATCTGGGTTGAGGCGTTTCTGTTCCTTTTTTGCCAAAATATCATTCAACTTTCGTTGTTCAGTCTCTTCAGCATATTGATTATCAAGATTATCTCCAACTGAAGGGGCATAAGTATCTTCTATATCAGAAGAAGAGGCCAAATCAACATCAGATGAAGCTGGGGGTCCTGCAACACTGTAGAGGAACACAAATTAATGTCTCATGTAATGTTGTTAAAGACCACAAAAAATAAAGCCTACCTAGCAACATTAAACATGATCAGTTTTCCTTCCAAAGTGAGGCACACAAGAATACAATGCGCCCGGAGTTCTTTCATATCATCTTCGGAACCGACATTAATGGTCCCCTCAACAGAAACCATGTCGATAGCGAGTCCCATAATCATATTGTCATCTCCATTTTCTGAAAAAAAAGAAGATAACTTTTACATAGAGCGTGTTACTGTAGGAAAGGTACACGTACAACAAATGAACTCTAGACTGCATACCTTGGAGCCCAATCCTTGGCAAAAAGGTATCTCGATCAATATCAACAACGGAAACTGCACTTTTATCATCACTAGTTGACCAATTGAGTAAAACAATATGCTCATCAATGCTCTTCCTGTTTGCTGTGATTGCCACTTTACTGCATGGAGAAAACAAAGAAGTTAGCAACATTTACCATCTTCAACAATGAAATTAATGGTAATTTACATCGTCCACATTTATTATTGTAAAAAAAATTATGTCAGGAATAACTAAACGGATGCTATTGCGTTTCCAGTCGAAACTGGTAAAACGAAATGAGCTCGATTTGCTAACAGTGGTTATTTGTATTAGAGCCATACTCATTAGAGAACCTTCTTGGTAACAGCTCTTCAGGTTGGTTACACATGGAAACAAACATTAAGATGGGATATTCAATCCAGAGTGGGAAAGATTGACAAACGACTTGCAGTGGGCAAGAGTCCACTATTTATTGACATAAAAAGCCAAAAAATCAAAATAAAATAAGTAGAAGTAAAATTAGAAACAAAAAATTAGCCTAAAGTACCATTGGTCTATGTAGCTAAAAAGCAAATGAGGTCCAACACCAACCGGAACAAGATCATCCATCGAACATGGAAACAAATCAGAGAAAGATAAAGCAACCAGATTGGACGAACCCTGCACAGAAGAAGCTCAGAAAACCACACATAATACCAATATATAAGTAAAGTTAATAACTTATTGTTTCCTTCCATTAAAAAAATCGGTAGAAAATTTTACTCACATCAACAATCTTTCCATCTGGACTCCTGATAACCTGAACAAGGTAATTTACTTCCATGCCTTCAATCAGCTGAAAGCATCCGAGAATAATACAGTCGTGGCGTATCCATCTGATAGAATCAACTGTTGCAGAGTTTCGATAGTAAACAGTCATTCATTGAAAGGCTCTGGCTTCAGAAGCATCAAACGAAAGTTTTCAATGGGAGTGTTCACAAAAGAGGGGAAGTCTCAACACCAACTTAACGGATACAGAACTATAGGGATTTACCTAGGTATAGATGGGAGATAGCAAGAAGCGAACACTTTCAATGTGATCATTTTATATATTGTATGTCCATGAACCCGAATACAGTACAATTCAGTCCAACAGAAAACACCTTATATATCATACCACTACTATGGAATTTGAAACAATGAAAAAATACTGGAAGGAAAAAAGGGCCAAAACATGAATAATACCTTTCACGACACAGTTCTCACTGGAATCATCAATCCAGGTGTCAAATGATAGTTCTATACAGAGCTTCTCATTAAATCTAGAAGACAGAATGCGCAAGCTGTTATCTTGAGCCACAGCGATATAGCTCCCTTTTGAACTCCACTCAACTGACAAAACAAAGTTAACTCGTAAATTC
Source organism: Biscutella laevigata subsp. laevigata (assembly GCA_900406315.1). Taxonomy (NCBI): domain Eukaryota; kingdom Viridiplantae; phylum Streptophyta; class Magnoliopsida; order Brassicales; family Brassicaceae; genus Biscutella; species Biscutella laevigata. The sequence goes on from OVAU01001309.1 coordinate 9,127, forward strand.
CTATAGAGAAGATCTTCCATAATTGCCAACAACATGGTTTATCGGGTTTCCGAAGAAGTATGTGGCAAAATAAATGAAACAAACCGGCGTCAACACCATCCATAACATGTCTAGGGGCTCCATCATCGATTCCATGAAAGAGCTTCCCATGGTTTGAAAGAACAAGATAAGAATATTTATCTTTCCTTGTCCACCGAAAATCCTTAACAAAGCCCGACTCGTCTGGTGAATGTGAAAAAGAAGGTTTTGAATCCTGTACCAAAGGACAGATAAAGTGAGAAAACTATCAATCGACATAGATTCTACATCCTACAAAAGAGGTTACGGACAAAACTATACCGCCTGTATGCTACTTATAGTTATGCTTTCTAGCGTCACTCCCAAGAAAAAGAAAATAACTAAGGATTAAAGTGAAGAAATAAAGTAGGAATAAGAGATAATCTGTAAATGACAAAATGAAAAACAGTCAAAGAACGGCTTAAGAACTTTTGAGCCTGCATACCTTCTCAAGGAGTAATTCAATAGAGAAGAAATGAATATCAGCAGCGACGGAGACAGCAAGAATCGAGTCATCCGCTGAGAGAGACAATATACGTACGTCCCCAACAGGAACATCCACGAGGCTCAAATCCTGAATAGAAGCCTTGGTGCCTTTCCCGTTCTTGGAAGCAGAAATTACATCCTTGGTCCTTCCAACGAAAAACCCTAATTTCCATACAAAACGGTCACATACACATTTTAACAGCACAAGCAAAAACATGTACCATCATCACTGATTACGAATACTAACCGGAGGAATGTGCCACAAAAATAACGCCGTGGCGTTCGGAGATAACGAGAGGCTGTGACGGAGGGTTTTCTAGATCGTATTGAGCGTCATCGTCTTTGATACTGATAGGTTCGCCGATTCTCTCGAAGTAGTAATCGGTAGTTGGAACTCGATCTCCTTCCACCTCTTCTTCAATCTCAACTTTGCCCATCTTCTTCCGTAAGTACCTCAAGTTAGGATGCTTCAAAGGCCGAATCAAATGGTCGAAGATCTTTTGGGGGGGAATAATAGAGAGCGAAATTCTACGAAGCAGGGCTCCTCCGAGAGACGAGAGTGAAACTACCGGGGATATTTGGTCCGATGAGTAGACAAGGGGTTCAGTAGTCGTTTATTTAAATTGGGTCGAGTCGTAATTTGCTAAAGGCCCAATAGAACCAGACCGGTTTATTGGTTCATTGCCGTTCAATCCTCCCAAAGTCAGACCGGTTCTCCTCACTAAACCAGTTTCGGTTTTCCGGAGCCAACGGCGTCGTTTCAGTTCTGTTCCTTGCCGTCTTCTGCCAACACAGACCAGATTTTAGGATCGGACATGAATCTGTCTTTTTGTAAATTGGAGTTTTGAAGACTGAACATTTAATCGAATTTGATTCGAAATTCTCTACATCGATCTTGAGTCTCTAGGTTTGTATCCATATTTAAGGTTTGACCAATTGTTTTTATTTTTTGTCCGGCGTTTTCTGTTGTTTGATTGCAACTCTTCGCCGGCAGGATTCAACGGAGAAGACGATGAAGATGCCAATTGGTCTAGTGGTATTTTTGGTAGCTCTCGAGTTTTCTTACCACGTCAATATTGGATTTGCTTCCCCTTCTACCGTTCCTGCTTTCCTCTGGTCTCCCCATCTCCAGTTAGGCCTATCGCTCTCTGTTGATTCTTGTGTTTATCATTGAAGCTTACATGAGGAAAATTTACGAATTTCCGTTGCATTTGAATGTGTCTCTCCGATTTCTATTTTGGTTTTGTTGTTAGATTGTGGGATGATTTTTTATGTGTCCATTAAGAACTATGGTTGGATTTATGCTTCGAACTGCTCGATTTGGGGGTAAAGTGCCAAGTATAATGTGCTAATTTGACTCTCCATATTGATGAATTGCAGGTTGGCTAATGGTGAAATTGATGAGGCCGTAAATTATCAGGTCATGTCTGCAAAGGATCTAGTTGATTCTGTTTTCACTCGAGGTGGCTGGTCTGATTTTCTGGTATGTTCGTGTCTAGTCCACAAGAAAGAAAAAAACGCAATGGATTTATCTCATATCTATTTTACTTCTCCTTTTGGTCAGTGCCCAGAGAAAAAGCTTCAGCAACCTGTTGATGTTGCTTTTGTGTTCATTGGCAGAGAGGTAAGAGCTTATGTATCTATGACCACGCTATTCTGTATGAGTTAAATGATATCTGAACTGTTTCTTCAATTAGAACAGTATTTAGGATTTGAGTTTTTGATCTTCTATTTGGGGTATTGCGAAGAAAGGTGTCGTTATTCTTGCAAGAAAATAGAGCATCTTTCTTGCTAATATGAGGCTTCTAGTATTTAGGTACCTTAAGCTTTGAGTTATCATTTTCGCACTTAGTATTCTCTTCGGTTTACAGTTACTGTCTTCAGACGTTTCTTCAGATCAGAACTCAGATCCTGCCCTTGTTAACACATTGAAAGTAAGCTACTTTTATTAGATTTTGGAATCACAGATACAGCCTGCACAATGTTAAACATTAAATTATCCTTTTTTTGTTATCAGAATCTGTACACATCTTCCAATTTCTCATTGGCATTCCCATATATTTCTGCCTCGGAAGAGGAAAGGGTGGAAAACTTGTTGCTTTCAGGGCTTAAAGAAGCTTGTGCTCACAATGTAGGAGTCAACAATATCGTGTTCTCAGACTCGTGCTTTGTTGAGGATGGAACAATTCAGAAACTATCCAACGTGCAGTCTTTCAAAGTAAAATGATTGTTCTTATGGTTATGTCTTCTGAAATCACATGCATTAGTCAATAATATTTCACATTCCTCCCTTTCTCTTGAACCTCCTAAATGTAGTTCGAAATTATCAACAGGATCATCTGGTTGCTAGAAAAGAAACGAGAAAAGAAGGGGAGACTGACTTGGTTGTGATGTGCTCTGAAGGATCTGAATCGTCGAGTCAATCAAATTCAGATCGTAAGGAGACAAAACATGGTTACAAAGAAGTTTGGCATTTAGATACTCACAATATGTTATCTGAGAACTGAGTTCCCTTTGGACCATTTCTGCAGGTGAAATCATCTATGAGGTTGTTAGCTCAGCGGATCAATCTGGAACTAAATACACAGCTCTATATGTCTCTGATCCTTATCGGTACACTTCTTACCAAACTCTCCAACGATTTCTTGCTGAAACCGCCACAGGAAACAGCTCAGTTAAAGATATCACAACTTGCGATGAACTCTGCAAATTTAAGTCGTCACTCTTGGAGGGTATCTTCGTGGTAAAATCATCGTTCTTAAAATTTCTATTAAACACATTTGTTGATGATTAATGTCTCTATCTTGGAGCTTGAATTTCATGTGTAGTCTTTGATAATGTCTCATTCTTCTCCATCTTCTTCATTTCAGGGAATCGTTTTGCTTATCATCTTGATAAGTGGGCTTTGTTGTATGGCTGGCATCGACACGCCGACTAGATTCGAGACTCCTCAAGATTCTTAAAAGGAAACTTGTTGAACTCTCAAGAGTGAGTATCACACACATCTCTCTTCGCCTTCTCGTGCTGATTTCTAAGTTGTGAAGGGTTTTCAAATGTGGATTTGTTTACATTAGTTGAACAAGTGTGCATGTGACAGAAGAATCCTCTTTTGTTTTGTATTGTTTATGGATTGACAGTACTCATCCGATTTTGTGTGTTGTCTTTATCGATAATGTTTGTAGGGTTCCTCCTAATAATTGAACAACATTGGTGATTTGTCTCCATTGTTTGGAATAGTTAAGAACTCGATGTCTATGTTCTTTGGTAATGATAATTACGGTGTGGTTAAAATCAAGGAATGATACATATGCCAAATGGTATAGTAAGATGGACCCCGAGAGAAATGTATTTATTGTAGCAGAGTCTTAATTACAAAAGCCCCATAAGCCATTACCTTCCTCACCAACAAACCTTACCCTGTCAGTTAAATTGAAAACCACATTTTTTGTTGTCTGCATCATAAAATATGGAGTTATGCAACAAATCCCTCAAATGAGAAATAATGGAGTGTAATGTGCTTTCGGTGGATGGACATGACACACGTATCCAATGGTAAAGCCAAGAAGTTTGGACTGCATATCACATACGTTATGTGTCGTATAGACAAACAACAATCAGACATGACTAACAATGATGAAAAACTTGCCTTGTTGGTTTGTTCGGCGCGTGATAACTTCAAGAAATTCTGGTGAATTATTAGTGTATATATAATTATATATATAATTATATATAATTGTCAAAATATTATAAATAATTATATATAATTGTCAAAATATTATGCACAACGATAACCTTTTTTTCTTGACGGAATATAATTATTATTTTGTAACGAAACATCTAGTAATTGAAAATAAATTTAATCCAAAATTTTGTATTTCTCCAAAAGAAAAAAAGTCATCATGGTCTTTGGTCTGAAATATATACCAGGAAAAAACATATACCTTAAATTGTTTCACTATCCACAACAAAATACACCCACAACATAAAACAATTTTTTTTTT
>OVAU01001310.1:0-15355 GCA_900406315.1 Biscutella laevigata subsp. laevigata
TACGAATAAAATACTTTTGAATATAAGAAATTAAAAATAACGGGTAATTTCCTAGTATATATAATGAGAGAAGGGGTGTTCTCCCGTGATGACACTTGGCACTCCAATCTCTAGAAGAATTATAATTATATTATATGATAGTTAAGTATTTAACAAAAATATTAATGGGAGATTTGGTTAAGGTATATTATGAAGTTTAAGAGGGCATGAGTTCAATTCCCACCTTTTTCAGTTTTGTTTTAATTTAATATTTTATTAAAACGACGTAGTTTTAATGTTTATACATAAATATATTCAGATTTTGAAATTCATGGTTAAAGGTTTTATTAGAGGTTGTTGTGATTTGATGTGCCATTTTTATATATGGATGATATAATTGCAAAAGTTATCATATGATTCTTTCTTGCAGAAAATTTCTATAAAAACATTATTAGTAATTTTAAAATATATAAATACTAAACACAAATAAATGAAATTTATGATTCTCTTTTGTTGTAAATAAATAATATTTGACATTAAGTTATATTAGTTAAAAATCACAATCGAAGAAGAAAAAATGAAAAATAGAATCAAATAATGAACAAAAAGAAAAACAAAAAATACAATGTAGATAATAAAGTCTAATATAAGTGGATAAAATATAACAAAACCTAATATAGAAGTGATAGAAATAATGAAAAAAAAAAACTCAAAATTAAAATAAAAGTTAGACTATTTTAATATTTAAATTTTGATGATTAGTATGAAGTTGAAGAAAATACAAATATTTGAAATTTATATGTAATACTTTTATGATCATAATATAACACCTCTAAAATAAGTCATACAAAAAATATTGAAAATCAAATATTGGATCGATTTAAAATATTTTATATCAAAATTTTAAATGCGACTTTATAAAACAAAGACCCGCGTATAACGCGGGTTCTCTCCTAGTTTTTATAATATTGTAACTTTTATTTTGTTTATAACCGAAAAACATAAAAAGTACAATTTAAAATCGAGAAACTGAAACCAAGCGTAAACACAATTTAAAAACGAGAGACTGAAGCGAGGCATACGCCTTTCCAGATGTACTTTGCCTTAGAGATTTAAAGCGAGCCTAGGTAAATCTTGTGTTTTGGCACGTCTGAGCCACGCATTTTAAAACCAAGATGAAGAGACGATGACTTTGAAACATCATAGCATTCCTAGACTTCCATAATCTCCAAGCAAATAAATTGGCATTAGTGAAGCAAGAGGTATTCAATGCAAAGAGGAGCTCAAGATTTTCAGACACCGAAGCAGATAGCATATCACCTGGGATGTGGATGGAGCTGACTCCCACAGTTCCTTTGAGAGTCGGCAAGTGAACATCAGATGGTTGAACGATTCTACTTCAGAGTGTTGTAGTTTGTAAACGAGGAGGTAAAAGCAAAGCCACGTGTCGAAGCAGGATTGGAAGAATCAGTGAAGCTAACGGCTTCTGATCGAAAGGCTGTGATAGAAGCAGATCAACGGCTAAGATGAAGAGAGAAAAATAACATAATAACAACTTATAAGCTGAATTGTAATCTCAGATTTTCATATGACGTTTTTGTGAATTGTTCTCTCTGAGATTTCTCTCTGTAATCAAGTGATCAACCTCTTCGTGGGATTCGTTTTGGATCCACGAAAGGTGATTATAATTCGTTGTTTCAAGAACATTGAATTCTCGTTTCGTTGTTCGTCGAATTATATCAAAGGTATCAAAGCAAAACAGGTATATAGTATATATAGTCATGCCTCCTTTGAAGGAGTTGACCTACTAGTAAAGTGTGATGCAGAGTCCACAAAAAAGAAAAATGACTTCGGGAGAATTCCCAAGCCAAATCCAATCAAAATTTTCGGTCTCGATTCAAATTCAATGATGCTTAACTAACCAATCAGACACAAACCGGTTAGTAACCAATTTTTTTAACCAAATTAAAAAAAAATTAAAAAAAAAAAATTATCTGAATTAACCAAAATATTTATACAAAATCTATCAAAATTATCTAAACCAATATAAAATTACCCAGAAACAAAATAGGTAATTTTGATTAAAAAAATTAATAATTGAAGAATGACCAAACCGAAACATTAATCGATTCTATCCGGGTTGGAAAAAAAAAATCGAAGACCTTTTAATAACCCGATAATCAAATAAACTGCTCTTATTGATTCAAAATGACCCGAATCACATGCCTAAATTATTTGTATTTAAATGTTGGTATTGCTTGTCTTGCGAGCAGCAGAAATTGAACACCAAAAAAGTGCAGAAGCAGAAAATTGTTGGGAAGAATGACGTGAAATTAAATAGAAAAGATATCTCACAAGAAACAGAGTTCTGAAGCAGAAGGGAGCTAAATAAGTTCAGCCAAACACAAATATTCATGAGGAGAGTCTTAAGGTTCATTGACCTCTTTCTTTTGCCTATATTACACACTATTCCAAGGAAAAGAGCTAAAATTGACTTTAAAGAAAGGCAACTTGGAACACAAATGCGTTTGAACCAAATGGAATAAGCAGAGATCTTCAAAAACCAACCAGACTTTGCAGCTGCAAGAGGAGCTTCGTGTTCATAGGAAGTAGTCAGGTGTTCTTCGAGTAACATCTGGTTCTCCTCTCCTCGGGGCTGGTTCAAACTGTTTTCATGATTTAGACTGTTTAGTTTTCTTCAACTAGAAAAGAGGTTAAGAATAAGCATTTGTGGTCATAGTTTGGGAAAAGACCTGAATGAAAGTGTGGTTCCTGCAGTCATCGACCTCAAGAATCGAGGCCATGTTTCCACAGCGATAGCAATAATTTGGTGCACTGAATATAGTAACCACCTTTTGCTCCTGCCAATAACAAAACATTTATACATAGTGAGCAAAGATTCTCAGGTTTGGCTAATCTATACAGGGAAGATGAGTTTTTATTGTATTACATGTGCCCAGTTGAATCCATCCATAACCAGCTGATGCGCTCGGGCTATCAGTTTTAAGTTATTAGTGTGATTGAATTGTTCAGAAATGTCCTACGGAAACAATTATGAAAAAAGTCATTCAGAGACGCTCATTTTGAATTAAAAAAGAAATGGAGATTCGGGACAGCTTCTGAAAGTGAGGATTCGTAATTCAGTACCTGACCAAATGTGTATCCAGCACCACGAGGAGAGATTCCCCAGCCACATCTGTCATCAGGATCAGACCATAATAAGTCACACATAGGCCCTTCATGCGGAACTTCTTGAACTCTATCAAAGTTCCTGATGTTATCAAGGGTCTCGATAGATGGTGACAATCCACCGTGAAGGCAGAATATTTCTGACTCCACCTGCAAACAAGACATACGACATGAGATGGATGGCCTCGTTAATTGTTGGACTTAAACCTCTTAGAAAACACCATATGTTCAATCAGACATGATTAAAAGATCGTACACTCTTCGCTCTAGAAACTATAAGTAGCAAATGCAAGTTATATCATCACTCACAGCATTGAAAGTGAGTCCTAACTAATAAAACTGGAAAGAAAGGTGCAGCATTATATGTACAAGTACTAACCAAGGCTGTCAGTGGGAAATAGTCAAAGAGGTCGGTAAATATTTTCCAAACATTCGCATTGCCATACCTGCACGCACAAGAAATCTTTGTTATTAACCCAAACGAATTTTTTGATTCGCAAGTGATTAGCACGAATAAAATTTCTACTCCCACTTACAGACAACAACTAAGGCATGAAAAAGTACCATTGAAAACAGTCAAATGAGAAAAGCAGTATTAATCCAGAAGATCAACACAACAGACCCCAAAAGTACGTGCAGAACATTAGTGAAAGAAAATGTAATGACATGAACAGAGAGAATTAGTAGCTTATACAACATAAGAATGTTTGCCAGGAGACTCACTTTCGCAGACATTCATCATAAAATCCATAAACCTGAGTAATCTGCCAGAGAAAAAGAGTGTACATGAATCAGATAAAAACTTGAGGAAGAAAGCGCAGCAAAAAAATATAGGAAACCCTTAATTGAGTTTAAATATTTATAGCATAGACATTAATAAACAAATAGTAACTATATTAAGGGCCTAATCTATGAATTCAATGACAGAAAACTGAAGATATATGTCAAAACTGTATACCCCAGAAGGTGAACATACAAGTAGAGACAAAGGGATAACTTATTAAAAGTTTGTTTACCTGACGACTTTCATGGTTTCCTCTAAGAATAGTGATTCGCTGAGGATACCGTACTTTCAAGCCAACTAACAGCTGGAAATGAAATTAGAAAACGAAAGAAAGCATATCAGCATGTTAAATCTAACAACAACAAAGAGACATTAAAAAGAGTAAACATCCAGTGTGGACAAAGTATATTGATTTAATACTAGATAAAACAAGACAAAAGATGTCTTTCTACAAGGATGCCAGGAAATTCTTATTGAACCAAAAAAGTATGTAAATTGGATAGACTCTGTACCGTAACAGTTTCAACAGAATAATAACCACGGTCGACATAGTCTCCCATAAACAAATAGTTCGTATCAGGGCACTGCAAAAGAGCGTAAGAAGAACATTCATCAGGTTTTGTAAAAGCTGGTGGTACATGAGCAACAAAAATTAGAACCAGAAACAAAACTTAAGCACCAATTTCAAATATAACCCCTGAGATAGGCTCCAGAGTATTCCTATTATTCACTGCGCATGACTTAGACTTTTTAGCCAAGCTAGAACTAAGAATTGCTAGGATAGACCAGATGGGTGCTGAAAAATAATAAGAACTTGCATCTTGAAATCCATTGTTCATCTCACTAAGTGTTATAGATGTTACCTTTCCGCCTATACGGAAAAGCTCTGCAAGATCATGGAACTGTCCATGAATATCCCCGCAAATTGTCACAGGGCTTTTAACAGGCTGCACACATGAAAAATATACATCAACCAAAATCGGGTAGTTACATGATCTATCACATAGTCACATGGGAATTACAAGTGCCAAGAGATGCAAGATCAAGAACTGACCTGAACATTGCTTTCATCCATCAAGATCTCCTTAGCTTTCTCACATAATGCTCTTACCTAAAGAACATAAAACAACACTGCACATGATAAATTCATCTTTCCCTTGTTTTCTTTCTAAAGAGATACTGGGTAACAGTAATATCCAATATCTAAAACATAAAATAAAATAAAATGTGAAAGTAGTAACACCGTTTTGACACAAACAGCAAAACTAGATTAGTATTGATATGATGTGTTCTAAAATAGAGATTATTTACAGCCAAAAAGACGTTTTTACAATTAGAGATCAGTCTTTCCTCGATATCAGCTCTTATAAGGTATTTAATCGAGTTGCAAACTCTCTCTCCCACCAAGAAAAGCTACTGTCATTTATGATGTTTTTAATCAAATGAAAATCCAGTAATGCTAAACGCCTCTTCAAAAAGATAGTTATAGATGTAGGTCAGATAAACCCATACACATTAAAAAACGAGAGTTAATCACCTATTCAAAACCCAATACAGCCAAAATTCATCTTGAAACGAAATGAAATAATCAGAAATTTTCAACAAATGAAACTGGCGTGAAGATGAACACATAGGTAAACATCTATCATCTCGAGAAATTAAACATCAGATCGAATAATCGAATACAAATAGAAACGAAGCCCATCCTTGGATTTTAAACAAAAACTGAGATCCAATCATCGATAGAAGGAAAGGTGATAATATAAGAGAATAAGAGGCACCTGTTGCTCAGATAGGGGCTTGCACTGCATGAGCTGAGAGATCTGCTCATCTAGATCGAGGGTTGAGTCCGTAGGAAGCGAATTCGCGCCCATGTTTTTGGTAGTGCGTCGTCGTCCTCACGGATCCGGAAAAGAGATCAGAAAACAGGAGAAAGGTTTCCAGATTAGGAGCAGTCGTAACCCTAAATTGGATGGATTCTGCGTCTTCTTCGCTCTCTCTCTCTCTTTCTCTGTCTCTGTGCAGAGTGAGAGGAAATCGAAATGAGAGGAGGGCGCGTGAGGTAAAGTGGCGAGTGGAGTTTGTAGCTTTCGAGCTTTGTCTTGAATTTACTATAACACCCTTCCTTTTTTGGGACACAGTAGGGCCATGTAAATTACCCACTTTTAGAGCATCTCCAAACGATACCTCAAATCTTTAAATTTGAGGTATCATGCGTTCCAAACGATACCTCAAAACTTCAAAATTTGAGGTATCAAAAAGTTGATACTTCAAATTTGAGGTATCACCCCCATATGATACCTCAAAATTTGAGGTATGTACTTTCATAACATTTTAGTCCCTAGGTTTATTTATTACTCACAAATAACACTTTTAAGTTATATATTATTTATTGTAGTACTAATATTTTAATGTTTCATTTTAAATGTATATTAATTTTTACATAATGTTTTAAAATATATAAATAAAATAAAGTTACATTATTAAATTCGAAAAACATTACAATACAACAAAATAATTATGTAATTAGTTTCATAATGGTAACAACGTTAATTAATGGTAATAGCGTTAATTAATAAGATGTTATTAGTATGTTTTCTAATAATTATGTAATTTGTTTCTAATGTTTTTTTATTAATAAATATTGTATGTAATAATTAAATGTGGGATGATTTATATATATATAAAAGTTATATGATTTTAAGTAATAATAAATAAATATATGGGCAATACTGCAAAATACAAACTTTTGATACCTCAAATTTGAGGTATCACCTTTGGAACAAAACACTTGATACTTCAAATTTGAAGTATGTCATCTTTGGAGATGCTCTTAGTGGATAGGAATAAAACATAGAAATAGTAAGTATAGAACTGAATAAAAATGAGTGAAATGACTAAACATATATTTAATTTTTGTAATCAAATAACTATAATAAACTGAACGAGTATTTGAAACAAAATTTAATTAAAAATTATTTTCCATTAAATTAATATTTTCTTAAATCATGTAAATATTTTAAATTTTTATAGATATTTGGATTATTCTAGATATTTTGGATAATACGAATAAAAATAACCAAACTAAATTGAATCATGAATTTCTTTTAAAAAACAATGTCTAAAATCCAAAATAAAATTGAAATTGCATTTATTTAAATTAACAAATTTTTTAATTTTTTTAGACATTTCAATTATTTCACAAATAAAAAAATAATCAAATTAAATGGAATCATTTTTTTTTAAATGGTGTTTAAATATCCAAAATAATATTGAAATTGATTCGAAGTCAAATCGAATTGAAAAAATATATGTACATAAAAGTTCTTGAAATCTTATCTCTAAATACTCAATCCAAATAAGTGTCAGATAAATTCGAACCGATTATTCTGATTTTTTTATAGGAGTAGAAATTCTAAATTAAAATAATTTTAGCTCAATTTAATAAAATTTTATCTCATAATAATGTTATTTTATCTCATTAAAAAGATTAATAAAAAATGTAAAAATCTAATTTTTGTTCGTGTTGTGTGTCCGATCCAAAAGGAAACAAGGAATTTAGGGTTTTTATCTCACCGAGCTTTTTCGTTGGCTGAACGACTACCGTTGGTTTATTTTCCGATTCGATTCGATTCTCTCATACCGCTTTTTGAGGTAATGTATCTATATCCTCTCGTTTGTTTGTTCTGTGAAACGTATCTCTCTATTTTGGAGTTGTAGCTCCCATGCATTTTGGGTTACATAGCTCAGGTGAAAAAACCTTTGTTCTAATTCTTGTAATTTTGCTTCCTAGACATGCCTTTTTCCTTTATGGATTTCTTCTAATTTTTGTTCTTGAGTTGTTTGATGGTTTTGATTTGGATTTTAGGTGTTTTCAGCTTATGGAGTTGCGTTATTTACAATTACCCAGCTGCTATTGATTTCTAGGATTGCGTTTTTGCTAATTAGAACCTAATTGGAAATTTTCCAGGGTCTTTAATTTCTCGGGTTAACAAGGAGCAGCTGCAAGCCGTTTGATTGTTTCTTTCGTTTATTGATAAGTTTTTCTTCTGGCAACTTGCAACTTTTTCTGGATTTAGGACGTCATAATTCTCAATTATGAGTGCATCATGGGCAGATGTGGCTGATTCGGAGAGGGCTGGTGGCAGGTCAAAACCTGCTTATGTTCCCCCACATCTACGTAACAGGCCATCAGAGCCTGTTGCTCCTTTGTCAGAAAATTCTCGTGGAGGCTATGGTGGTCAACCAGATGGCTCTCGATGGGCTCCTCCGGTCAGCGGTGGTGGTGCTGCCGACTATAGGACTGATGGAGGGCGTCCCAGCTATGGCTATGGTGGACGAGTTGGTGGTGGTGGTGGCGGTGGCTGGAACAACAGAAGTGGAGGTTGGGACCGTAAGGAACGTGAGGTAAATCCATTTGGAGCTGACGCTGAATTAGAACCTGTCTTTACCGAGCAGGAGAATACTGGAATTAATTTTGATGCCTATGAAGATATTCCAATTGAGACCAGTGGGGGAGACGTGCCTCCTCCTGTTAACACATTTGCTGACATAGATCTTGGGGAGGCATTAAATCTGAATATACGGAGGTGCAAATACGTGAAGCCAACACCCGTGCAGCGTCACGCTATTCCAATACTGCTTGGAGGCAGGGACTTGATGGCTTGTGCCCAGACAGGGTCTGGGAAGACAGCTGCCTTTTGCTTTCCAATAATTAGTGGAATCATGAGAGATCAGCATTTACAGAGAAACCATCGTTCACGGACGGTTTACCCTCTCGCAGTCATCCTCTCACCAACAAGGGAGTTGGCATGCCAGGTAACATTGAGGATATACTCATTCCCTCATAGAATAGACTTTTCTTTGGGAAACCGATGTGTATTTCTTATAGACACGCGTTTCTCATTCTGTGGCTTTTTGGCAGATACATGATGAAGCCAAAAAATTCTCCTACCAAACTGGTGTTAAGGTTGTTGTTGCTTATGGAGGAACACCTATTAACCAGCAGGTAATTATTGTACACAGATAGTTTTTTCTTTGTTTTTTGGATATTGCTACATGATTATAGCACTGTTGTCTATTTTATGTGAGTAGAAGCTTACGCTTACTGATTTGGGTTCTGCTTGCTCTTTTCTTACAAGTGCCTGTCTTTTGTTGAAAATATGTTTTGATTTTTGAATTCAGTAATGCATGGTTAATCTTGTATCTTACAATTTTCTTTGCTATGCTAGTTAACACTGCCACATCGCTTGTATCATAATAACATGCGAAAGCATTGGAGTTAATTCTGATTGCAGGAGTTAGTCAATAGCTTCCAAACATTGATTTGTCAATCTCATCTTTTATTGTTTGTACAGCTCAGGGAACTTGAGAGGGGAGTTGATATCCTTGTGGCAACTCCTGGCCGGTTAAATGATTTGCTAGAGAGAGCTAGAGTATCAATGCAGATGATTAAGTTTTTAGCTCTTGATGAGGCCGACAGGATGCTGGACATGGGTTTTGAACCACAAATTAGAAAGATTGTTGAACAGATGGACATGCCCCCACCTGGAGTGAGACAGACAATGTTGTTTAGTGCTACATTCCCAAGGGAGATCCAGGTTGGTTTTACAGACAGACACCATTTTCTTGCTCATGAATCTTGTTTGAATTATAGACCAGTGAAGTGGCATGCTATGGTGATCTTTTTGGTCAAGGGATAACAGTGTTCTTCCTTTTATAGCCGTAACGTGTTCCATCCCAGATCACGATGGTGAACCTATGATGGTTTAATTTTAGATGGCAAAGAGGTCAAATCCTTATGAATGTGATACTTCGTATGCAAGAACAGCTGCAAAATATTCAGCACAGTAAAGTTTGATCTAATACTTGGATATTTGTTTCTTGTACAGAGACTTGCATCTGATTTCCTGTCAAATTATATATTTTTGGCTGTGGGAAGGGTGGGTTCTAGCACTGACTTAATTGCCCAAAGGGTTGAGTTTGTCCATGAGTCTGACAAGAGAAGCCATCTCATGGACCTGCTTCACGCGCAGAGAGAGACTTCCCAAGATAAGGTAATTCAATTATTGTCATCTGTTTACTTATCCAAGATTTGTCATCACATCACATGGATCATAATTCATCATGCTCTGACCTATACTGGCTTTTCTTTCTTCTCTTTTTAGCAATCATTGACATTGGTTTTTGTGGAGACGAAGAGGGGAGCTGACACTTTGGAAAATTGGTTGTGCATGAATGAGTTTCCAGCAACGTCCATTCACGGCGATAGAACACAACAGGTTTGTTGATCAAACTATGTTGTTTATAAACTCTTTCAAGTTAATCATCCAGAAATTAGTTCTCTGTTAGCTCAATCTGACTAATTTTTGTTGTTGTTATGCATTTTAAGGAAAGAGAAGTGGCACTGAGGTCCTTTAAGACTGGGAGGACACCCATTTTGGTTGCAACAGACGTGGCAGCACGTGGGCTTGACATTCCACATGTTGCTCATGTTGTAAACTTTGATATACCAAATGACATTGATGACTATGTCCACCGTATCGGACGAACAGGACGTGCAGGCAAATCTGGTCTAGCAACCGCCTTCTTCAACGAAAACAATGCATCACTGGCTAGACCACTCGCTGAGCTAATGCAAGAAGCCAACCAAGAAGTGCCCGAGTGGCTTACACGGTACGCTTCACGTGCTTCATATGGTGGTGGTAAGAAACGGTCTGGCAATCGGTTTGGTGGCCGTGACTTTAGAAGGGAAGGAGGTTCTTTCAGTAGAGGTGGTGGTGGAGGAAGCAGTGACTACTATGGTGGAGGAGGTTATGGCGGTGGTGGATACGGTGGTACTCCGAGTGGTGGGTATGGTGCAGGAGTGACAAGTGCTTGGGATTAGCCAATTAGACTCCCCAATTTTTGTCTCCTTTAACCTGACTATCTATTTTTTCTCTTCTAAATTCCCAAGAGAGCTTATGTATTTGCCTCCACTTTTTAGATCTCTCATTCAAGAGATTGATTTAACTATTCTTGCTATTTTGGTGAATCTCTGTTTGTTTGTTCTTTTATTTTCAGGCTATTTTTAGGATTTGTCCTAAAAGATACAGTGTTTCCGATTTTGATCTTGTTCTTTGTTTCTTCTAACAACTTTCATTTGTTAGTTTGAAATCCAATTTGGCTTTTTGTTTCCCTTTGTTGTTGACAATCTTTCCTGGTGAAATACAATCTCCATTTCAAGATTCTCCTCAGTTATATAACTTACAATCACATGGTATCTTAACAACACGCTAAACGTTTTCAACATGTTTTATTAATCAACAAGCCTTGTTACATCAACTTATGCTAAGAAGATATGACTTGTGCAATGCTTTTAGTTTATCAACTTACATAACAAAGGATGAACCTAAGTACCACACTGACAGAGCTCCAGTCATCACTAAACCAACATGTCTCTTATCTCTTCCTTTGACTCTTGAACTTGTGGAGACTGCTGGAATACTAGTACCTCCAGTTCCACGATTTTGAGAGGATTCAGTGAATTGCTTAAAAATCTGAGCCGCTGCTGAATCTGGAGGCAAATGTAGAAGCTCTTCTTGCAAACAAAAATGAAATTAAGAGAAAGTTCCAATGTTTGACCCTGCAACACTGTCAAATAATGAGAAAGTTCTAATGTCTGGCTATGAAATCTCTCACCTGGGCACTGTGAGATATTTGCAGGGACGTGACAAGCGGAAGGGAGGCTCATTGCACGATTAGCATCAACTTTGAACCCTAAACCAGGATCATCCCTGTCTTTGACAAGAGTGCAGAGACATCTCTTGGTCTGCCCTTTGTTTAACTTCTCCTTGAGTGTGTTGCAACATGTTGAGTCTGGAGATTTAGCCTTGTTACTGACATAAGAAAGACAGGAGTAGAGATCAGACATGGAATCTTGACATCCTTTTATGTCTTGATTCAATTCTGATCTCACACCAATAAACATTAGAAGTACTATTTTTAGGATTTGGTAACCCATGAATCTAGCCACCATTTCTATGCGACAGAGTAAGAACTCAATATGGCTTTTTATAAGCCTATTTTCAGACTTGTCTTTTCTCTCAAGTTGTGGATATTACAAGAAACTTCATTTTAAATTTTATATAACGAGTACTAGTTGACCTGTCACATTTCTGATGAAATTTGTGTGTTTGGATCTTCTGCATTTATTGGAGGGTTGAACAATAGATATATTAAAGTTGTTCACAGTCCATTTTCACAGTCTCTACAAGATATCTATAGATAAAGAGAATCGAACATTGATGGATAAGCTCCAGGGTTAAAGTATTGAGCGCTTGCAATAATAGAAGACTGAGCTCTAGACAGAGATTTTATTCTCAAGGGAAGTGACTGTAAACTCCAGTCACTGTTTTTCTTGAAGAAAGTAAAGTTTACATTGTTACTATAACAAGCCAGTGAAGAGAAAACCTACCTGCGTTGAGGAATTATAAGACGAAAAATCAAACGAACAAAAAGTGGTCATACTTCTTACAGTGAGGTGAAAGCAAATGAAACTGTGTTACAGAGGACATGGCCATATGATCTACCTCATGTAACTTAACCATTTCCACTGGAACCAGTCTGAGTATCGGTTCTAGCTGCCGTATCTGTATAGAATATTGTTACAACTGTGAATTTGCAGCATCAGCGTCTTGTCCTAGGCATGCAGCGGAACTCAGCCAAAAGAGCAATGTGATCAGAAGACCACTCTGGAGATGGAAGAGCAGTGTCCTTCCTCAAGCTCTCTTCATCCAACAGTTCCAATAATGATTCAACTGCTAGCGTATCGGCTGAACAAACCAACAAAATTGTTCACCAGATGAAAAAGAAATATCTGAGTTTGAAAATTTGCAGGGAATCGCTGTGAAAACTAGAAAGTTATCTATTAAGTTACCTGTGTAGAATATATAATCAAGTGTGCCTATAAAGTCCCTGGTACAGTTGGTAAACAATGGTTCATTCGATGTAGGATCCATTCTTCTCCTTTGCTGCTCAGCAATAACACTGCCTCCCATTCTTGCAAATGATGAGTAAGCACTAACCTGCAGTGTCATACAGTGAGATGATTACGCTTAACATGCGATTCTACAAGTTCTTTAAGTATGTTTCTCATGATGATTACCAATGGCAGCTGATGAGTTAGCTTGGTGTGAGGACGCAAAATTCCAAGAGGATCAACCATTAAATCTGGGTGCAATGGATCGACCTTTCCCAAAGCAAGAAGTGAATGAGGAGCACTGAAAACATTTAGAGACCATAATCATAATTTGATAGAGATTTTGACATTTTTGCAAATTTGAGCATAACAAGTAGAAAACCAGCCAGACCTCGCTGGTACTGTGTTGAAATCTCCACACACTAGCATTGGAATATCTGCACTGGCAGCTATTTTCTCTAGTCCCTTCAATAATGTGTGAACCTATTTGAGAGATACAATATGGATCAAGTAAGTATGTCAGAATCCAAGATCTAGGAGTTCTTTACAATGAGAAATAAAGCCCAACCTGCCAGAGCTTTACATCCTTTAGTTCGTGAGGTATGTTTACATGTGTGTTAGCCTGAGCACATCAAATGAATAAACGTGAGAAAACATATCACCTCCAGAGCTTTAAGGCAGAAGAGAATGTTGAAAACATAATTGCAACTCTAGCATCATCTCTTACCACACAAAGTAGCTGGCGCTTCCCAGCAATGTCGGGAGCTTGGTTACTGACTTTTGCTTCTAGTACAACTATTAAGGCGACATTATCCTAAGAAGTAAGAGCCTAAATCAGTTTTACTATGAAGACAGAGTAGAAGTGGAAACAGAAATCGCATGATAGAGCAGCACTGAGTACCTTTACCAAACGATTCAAAGCAGTTTTCTTCTGGGAAATAGGAATAAGAGCCTCCGTCAATGACTGGGCAGCCTTGTTGAACTCAACCTAGAAGAAAAGCCCGTTGATTGAGCAAAAATGCCTAAATATACAGAGGTAATGGAGTGGAAAACTAGGAAGTACCTCATATTTTTTAACATGTGAAAACCTATCTCTTCTGAAAAAAGTAGCACATCCGTCAATTGTGTTTGTATTACCGACGAAAACCTGAGATTATTGAGTGAACCAATATTTTCTGATCTGTACATCTTCCCACATAAGGGACCAGTAAAAGGTTCAGGGGCTTAAGGGGATGCGTTCAGACAAACCTCATTTGTTTTCCTCTTAAACAGAGCTTGGTATCCATGCTTATCCAGCTCGGGGGCGAAAAACTCCTCAAAATGATCATTCTGTACCTGCAAGACGGTAAAAGGAAAATGTCGGAGCCATAAACTAGTTACTCACAAGTGTGCTTTTCAAGTCAGTATAACTTTGTGCCAAAAATATGAAACATACCTCTTGTAGACAAACTATATCTGCACGATACCTAACAATTTCCCTTAATAGATTCTGTCTACGGTATGTCCAAGAGAGAGCCCATGTAGGGCAGTAACTGTATACTTCACTGCTAGCCTTTGTATCAGCCAATATATTATAGGAAAGCACGGTGAATGATCCCATAGACAAAGGTCGGCCAACAGAATCCAGGTGCCCGTCAGTAACAGGGATCAGCTTACGCGGAGAAGGTGAAGGAGCTGGTATAACACGGGAAGTCAATATGGTACAAGAATGGCCAACATTCTGTTTTGTCTCTGCATTGACCACTACACACTCAAACTTTAAAACATGGCCAACATCGTCAGTCATTGGTGTGTATGTCTTAGAGCGTCCAACCTCAACGAGTGTTTCTACTCCTGTGCCTGTCTTCTGAGTTATGGCTGAGGGATAAATTGATGATGATCCATTCGTTAAACTACCACTGGTGCTTAGAAAGCCAGATCCAGACCCTGAACTATTTAAACGGAGTAACTCTTCTTCATCATTTGCTTCTGCAGCAGCAATGGCAGCACGCTCGTGCAACACACGGTGATGTTGCCACGCATCAGTAAAGCACTTGGTTGAACAGTGGTAGCTTTTGGCAACAGGAACCTTTGACTTGAGACAGCCTAGACATTGCAATGTGGCTGTCTCAGTTAGATGCACACTACAAATCGCAACTTTCTTATCGCTCTGTACTCGATACCTGTAAATGGAAATCCAGATGATGCATCTCTAAATACAGAATCTAACTGGAGACTTACAAAGCTTACTTTCTATGAAAAGAACCATCTCTCACCCTTGCAAACGAACAAAGAGTAGAACTTGATATGAAACATAAATGTAAAACATAGACTAATATCTCACATTTTCGTTAAAACACACTCGCCCACATAAGCAAAAGCAAGTAGAAAGGAGAAGACAATGGGAGAAACAAAAGCCATAGGCTAGGCTTGGGCAAAAAACCCATACCCGATTACCAACCCGA
>OVAU01001311.1:1076-15352 GCA_900406315.1 Biscutella laevigata subsp. laevigata
GAACCCGGCCGGATTTGTTCCGAACCCGGCCGGATTTGTTCGGAATCCCAACGGATACCCGAACACACATAACTGGTGATGCAAAAGAAGGGAATTCTCGAACCACATACTTGGCTAATTGACTTGATGCAAGTTCAAGAGCCAAGAGTGTAGCTAATGCACCACCCAAACTATGGCCAGTCACATAAACATGCCATTTATCTTCAAGTTCAGCAACATCGTCTCTGCCAGGGGAGAGAGAACAGATGTATCAGAAAATATGTCCAAATTTTATCACACCTCGTAATGTAAAAGTCAGATTGTGGCCTTCTCAACGATGGCCGATATTTTCTTCCCAGCAAAGAGATAAGGAAAAACTCCCAAAAAAGTAAAATGAAACGCAAAAAGCACCTACATATATCCAATTGCCATTTTGAGCAGTGACATTATCCTTATCCGTACTGAATCGTAAGCATTCAGAAATCCACTATGCACCTACAAAATCCATAGCAACATCGAACTAACTCGATAAAGGGTCCATCTGAAAAATGCTGGAGTTTAAAACATACTTGTACTTCTTGCTTGAAGTCCCCACCAATTCGTTCAGGATTCAGGCTGCAATATATTTTAAATGTTGATCATACAGATGAATTATTTAATAACTTATCATGACTTCAAATGCACAAATTCAAGTAGTTCCTGAACAAATGTACATACTAACCCAACAGGAGCTAGCATCAAATCAGTCTGCAAATCTTTCCACTTTGTCTGAAAAAAGTGTGAGATATTGATAGTAAGAACTGGAAGAGGAACATAATAACAAATATTCAAAGATCTAAATAAATACCTACTTGTTCAGTTCCTCTGAAAGCAATAACTATTCTTTTCCTCCTTGCATCACGCCAAATTGCCGCCTGTAAAACGCAAATCAGTCTATCACTTATCAAAGTGAACTTGTATTTTCAGGAAAGGATCTCATCTCTGAAATTATTTGTTCACGAACAACTAGAAATCAGTTAGTATATTACAAACGAGTTTTCACCTGCGTGTCAGTGATGTCGTTGTCTAGAAAACATAACTTCTCAAATTCAGATTTGATAAAGCTTGGATGCCCGAGGGCAGTGGCAAGCATTGCCCATGCTTCCATGGCACTTTCTGCGCTAGAAAAGAGTGTTTTCATTTCCTCAGCATTCTTTCCATCTGCCCCGTCAACATTCACTAGACTAGAGAGTTTTTCACTCTCAGAGAAACCAGAGACATCGTTTCCACTGGAAGTATCATCTTTGTCTTTGACCTGATGTGTATCAAGACTGTCCTTACTAAGTTGAGGCATAACTGCTTTTAAAACCATTAATGCACCAAAGACATTATCAGCCTGCTTAAGCAATTCTTGTGTAGCATTCTTCATGTCAGCAAGGGAAGACTTTGGTGCGTTAATAGCAAGCTGATCATCTTCCTTTTCATCATCACCTCCTCGGGTACCAGCAGTGGCAAGCCCTGATTCAATGTAACCTGCTTCTGCAGATTTTCGTGATTGTCGACCAAAATTTTCTAGCATTTCCATTCCGTCCCACTTCAATTTCTCAGGTGAAGGAAGGCCAAGTTTCTGGACGATAGTTTGACCAACTATGTCAGGGAAGTTATTCCAGAAATTACTTCCTGACTGAATGCTTCCACTTTCATTTTCGCCCTCCAGTTCACTGTTGTTGCCATCACCATCACCTTCACGATGCTGATCCAATGAATCATCTGAACTAGCTATATCAGAAACCATATCGACCGCTTTGTTGTCACCTCCGGAGCCCTTCTTAATATTCTTTAGAGGTTCAATATTCTTAAGGGGGGTATCACTGAGTGATTTTAATTGTCCGAAGGCATATTCTACAAACTGACGTGCTGGTATGGCTTCAGAGTCAACAAGATTTTTCAAAACTGACTCAACTTCGTTTCTTTGAAGAAATTCTGAAATAAAGGGGAACCTCCACCGCTTCTTTTCTTCTTCAACTTCCCCAAATCCCTTGTACTTGATCTAAAAGTCAAAATGAAGTTAAGAAAAGGTCCAAGCTAGCCGAGATATTAACTTTTTTTCTGTTGAGCTATTACACACATGTGAACATATGGAACAAGAGGTACAATTTAATGCCACAAAAGTGGAGTGATTTCATGGCTGGGGTAACAAGTTGTTAAAGTAAATCCTTTATTACGGGTCTCAACTATCATGTCCTGTCATGTTCAAATACTTGGGAAACTCAGTTACGCCTTACTGTTTTGCAAGGCTGCACGATATCTTGGCCATTATTCAAATGTAAATGAAGTATATTGTTTATCTGGAAGTTAAATTGATTATAAAAATATAGGGCCGAGTGATCGACTCTAAAACATATTTTTCAGAGAAAACGCTCTAAAAGCATTAACTGACCTCCAGTTGAACTTTCCCACCACCTCCAATTCCATCTAGTTCTACTAGCACCTCGTGCAAGTTTCCTGGAGAAGAAAAAAAGGAAATATAAACAGCTTAGAGACAAAGTCGAAAGTAAAACATTCAGTTCTCTTTACTTGCATATATTTAGTCAACAGTTGCATGCTCTAGTCAGAGAATATTCATTACGCAGGAAACAAGAATCTTTACGAGACCTTAATCTTTGTTAGTGAATAAATTTTTGAATTTGATCGAGTCTAAAGTGCTACATTGTGGCAATGTTTAAGATACCAAAATCCCACACAAGTGGTAAACGTCTCTAGATTCAGTTGGGTGTCTTCTAATCTTAATCTTTGTTAGTGTGTATCGATATTTTGGTTTCCAAACCAGGCTCACAGAGAAATTGCTATCTAAACAGACTACCCAACTATAACACAGCCTTTTTAACTTATAATTTAAGTAGATTGATATATGAACATGGGAAATGATTCTCACCATCACAGACACCTTCCAGGTTGAGTTCAGAATTCCCCATCCGTTTATGTGGGGTAACAAGGTTTGCATCCCAAGCTGCAATCTGGAGCTCATTAAACAGTTTATGGGAAGTCAAGCAAGGCTCTAAGGATTCTAAGGTGTAAGACCCGAAATAACATAATTAATATGAGTTTTTGTCAAACTTCTAATAATTGACTAGATAGTAGACAATGGTCCAGTTACTTGCAGAGTTGAAACAATATTCCACCTGTAATGTTTTTGCAGGAGGCAGTTTGATATTTAAAACAAAATCTTCGTTCCATTTTGGCTCTTTTGTCCTGCCAATAAACCACTCCATTAATACCACTTTTTGGACGTCACGAAAAATATACTTCAAACCTCCCGAATAAAACTTATGAACTAAACAAAATGAAACTGGCACCAGTCTTTTTAGAAGTTTAAAAAGTAAAATTTGATAACCACGAAATTGTGGGTTTAAGAAGCAGATAAATTTGTACATCGTATCTAAATGGAACTCGGACTGGATCACTCATCAAAATGCTTCCCCTATGGTCAGTCCAGAATTCGTATATATTTAGTTAAGGGAGTAAGTTCATAAACTTGCAAAGCAACGCGACCCTCCATAAATAAAACGTGAACACGAGTGGTAGTAATGAAAATGAAAGTAAAAGCAGAAGCAACTTGCCCCCATTTGGTGTTGCTTTTAGCAACCTGACCATCCAAGTCCATTACTACGTAAGGATCACTCGTTCCCTTAAGGCAAAACATAAAGAATAACTTAGCCAAGAATAAAAGAAGATGATAGACATTATAAGTTAACACTTTAAAGATCCGAAAAAACACACCCATGGATCCAAGGCTGGAAAATCAAAACCTCTTTTGAGTTTTATGAACAATTGCCCATCACATATCTCCCTTACGAATGACCTGAAGAAGTAATAATGCCATACTCAAAAACTAATAATGGCCAAAAAGAGCTTCAAGCAGAGTAAGAGTGACATACTCAGAAAGGTAGAGAGTGTTACACCCAGCAGCATTAACCTCGCGTTTCCCAATATGTTCCTGAGAATCAAACAGAAATCATCATAGCAAGAAACTCACACAGGAGAATAAAAAAATCCCGTAACGAAGAGGAAGAAGAAGTTACCGGAGGTGAAGCGTAAGCTTCGAAAGAAAAACCAGCGAGGATAACGGCGAGATTGATATCAAACGGAGGTCGTTCCTCTTTATCAGTTAAACTTTCTTGGCTTCCGAAACCTAAGTCCTTCGACTCGGATTGAGCGAAACAAGCGAAGGAACTAGCCTCGGCTCTGCATCTGAGAATTTCACGGAGATTGATTTTCCCGGGAAAGTGACATGTGCGGGAAGTGAAGAGAGTAGAGCAGCGAAGACGGTGTTTTGGATGGAGGAAGTGAAGACAGCAGTGTAATTGCAGAGAATTCATAGTTAGAAAGAAGAAAAAGTAATCAAACCAGAGGGATTCGAGAAACGTGGAGAATAAGAAGAGATGATGATGATAGTTTCTTCGCTTCTGGAGGTTTCTCTGGAGCGCATTTAACGGTTTGCTTCTTCTTTTTTCCTTCCTCTCGACAGTGGAAGTGAATAATTGAGAAAATTGCACGGAAACATCTTTTTTAAAAAATAGTTTTATTTAAAATGACAAATTTTAGAAAATTTTAGAAAGTAATTGTCATAATTGATTATTGACATTTTCTGATAGCAAATTAGTTTTTTTTATGAGTAAACAATAAAATAGAGATGTTGCCAAAAGACAACGTTACCCTTAAACAAATGTTTTATAACAAGTTTAAAATATTTTTTGAGCCTTTGAATTAAAGTATAAAAGAGAGATCCAACGGATGTCGTTTATCCGGTTAGAAGAGAGTAATCTTGTTGGGTGCATCGATTTGTGTGAGATCAACAACCCCCAGATTTTACCAGCTTTAGATAAAATTCTTATATCAATTTTTGTTTTTGTTCTGAGCCATTCGATAAAGTGAAGAGAAGAGATTTTATGGCTCATATTTATCTAGTTATAAAAGATTTGGGTGAGATGAAATAGGAAAGAAAGTTGCAGAGCCTTCTCCATCAATCTCTTATACTTTTTCTCTTTCTTTCTCTATCAATTTCTTTCTTTATCAATTTCTTTCTCTCATCCTCTTCTCCATCTTGCTCTCTTTCTTTCTCCAGCTAATCTTCTTTGTACTTTTTATTTTAATATGTATATCAAAAATTTGTTTTTCTCTCATTTGGATATGTGAGTCAGATCTTAAGACAAAAGAAGAGAGGAAAGTAGGAGTTTTAGCAACCTTTCACGGAGATCTCGAAAATTCTTCCTCTTTATTGTGTGATCCGTTACTAGAAATGAATGGGAGCAATGTCGAGGAGCGAGACGTTCACAAGGTTGCAATGGTGGTTCCTAAGAGGATTCGAGAAGAAGAAGAAGAAATTTCTTAGTCTTTCTCCCCAGAGTGAACGGTCTTACTTGCTTCGTATCATTTGGGTATGGCTGGTTTTTTGTTGTGAATTTGTGGTCGGGTATAGACAGTATGTGTTTTTTGGGATTTGTTTATTGTTATTGTTTGGTTGATCTTAAATGGTGATTACTTTTACAGAGATGTGATCTAAAATGCAAGAGTTATGTTGTGGAAAAGGAGAATGAGATTATGTATATTTTGCATGTGTAACTATAAAACTAGTCAAGAAAGCTAAACATTATACACAAGATAAGGAGATGCATGTGTAACCATATAACAATGAACATGAAACATTCAACCATGAATTGGAATCAACATATCATATAATATACACTAACCATGAATTTTGAGTTTGGTGTTTATCTTCATATTATTGTGTTTGAGTTTTGTATTTATCTTCATAAAGTTTCGATGTTAACAAAAATGAACAATTTTTTTAAAGAAGAAAAGGAACGCTAGACATTGAGTAGACTAAAAATTTTGGGAAAAGACTATTAGGTTGTAAGCATTAACAATGTGTCATGCGTGTATGAACACATTAATCCGAACACAATCTATTGACCATTAATCAATGAATTTTATTTGTAAAATGTGTGGTTGGAAAAAAGAGAATTGACCACATATAAAAGTATGTGCGGCATAGCAAGCCGAATACAAAGTTATGACCACAATTAAGTGAATTTGAAACAAACCCAACATAAAACAGTAAAACATGAGACACTAGACATGAAAGCAAAAAAACACTTAATATGAAAGCTCTAGTATTTGTAACCATAAAACAATAACATGAAACAACTACCCATGAAACACTAGTCATGAAAACAATAAACACACGACATGAAAGCACTAATATTCTTAACCATAAAGCAATGACCATCAAACACTTGACATGAATGCACTTTCCCCAAAATCCGCATTTGGTTGTATCGGTTTTACGAACTGGATCATGAAACACCTTGAAGCTTGCTGGCATAACACCTTCATGAGCTTGAACTGGTCCACCCGTTTCTCCCAACCTTGAAGTTGAGGTGTCTTGAGAAAGAATTTTTTCACTTTATATGGCTCTCTATTCATTAGAAATGCAAGTGAACTAGGTAAAAAGTCTTTTACAAACACCTACACACAAATGAAAAATAGCGAATATAAGACAAGCTTTGAAAAATATTATATGCTCTAAACTTAAGGAGATGTGTGAATTTAATGTTATAAACTTAAGGTGGTGTACGACATATATGATATGCGATGACCACAAAAATGCGCACACGAAAACATAATTTCGGTTTATACATACAAATTGGCCTACCCGCATAGGCTTTCTAACTAGCATTCTTGTGACCACAACAGTGCGAACACGAAAATGCGAACATGAAAAACCTGTAGTTTAAATCATAAGTTATGGTAAGAAATACAGTTTTTGCAAATCGTATCGATCACCACGAAAGACATACCACAACAATGCGAACAGTTGTTTAAGTCGGCATATATGTTAATGAATCAATATTTTTTGGAATTCGTATCTATAACCACTAAAAATGACCACGCCTAAGCGAACACGAAATAGAAGACATTTAAGTCAGAAGATATGTTAAGAAATCCAAAATTTTTAGAAATCGCATATATAACCACGAAAATCCGAACACAAAAATGCGAACGCGAATCAGAGACGTTTAAGTAAGTAGATATATGAAGAAATACTATAACCACGAAACCCCAAACACAAAAAAGAATTCTAACCACCATAACCTACTTATCATTTCAAGAAAACATTTGAAAATATTTGCCTAAGAAAACATAACTATAACCACCAGAACCTACTCATCATTTCAAGAAAACATTTGCTACAATAAACCTACTTATAGTTAACATTTCAAACGTACAAGAAAACCAGATCTACATGTAAAAATTGCGAACGTACTATCATTTCAAACGTAAAAGAAAAGCAGATCTTAATGTTAAAAATAACATGAAGGAGAGAACAAAAGTTGTAGATGAGCAAAGAGAACAGAGAAATCCTAAACAGAAAAAGCATTTATGAGGTAAGAGTAGTTTTTGAATCAATCTATGAAAGAAATGAGAAGTTGTTAACTAAGAAAGAGGACTATATGAGCGAGAAAAATACGGCGAGAAACGAGGATGAGAGACGGTGAGAGACGGTGGAGTAGGCTACCGACGGTGGTGGAATGGAGAAGAGAGACGGTGAAGTAGGTTACTGAAAGTGAAGAAGAAAGAACATAAGAAATATGAAGTGAAGAAGAAAGATGAAAGTGAAGAAGAAAGATAAAAATGAAAAGCAAATGTACAAATCTCTTTGTCCAACTGTTAATAGGGTGTTATCGTTGAGATATCAAGTTTGTGAATCAATTTGTTTCCTCTCGTCAATGTAGTTTCAATGTAGTTAGGAGTAATAAATTTAGTTTGGTTGAAGAGTGTTTGAGTAATATACTACCACAAACTTGCTATCAGAAACAAAAGTGTCAATATGAACAATTACTTTTGAAAACCTGACATTTTAGAAAATATTCTTATTAGACAAAATGTTCTTTAAAAATAATTAATATAAAAGTTATGTCCTAAAGAGTTATGTCGATTGTTTCTCTTCCGCAATTATTTCTTATTACAATCTAATAAAAACAAATTATTTAAACAACAGACATTTTAGCACAAATGACCAGAATTATACAAATCTTTTTTTTATTACTATGATTTTTTAAAAATGTCTAATGTGCTTTTATATTATGTTATGACAAAAAACGTATTTACAAGAATATTATTCGTCACGTAGGAATTCGTTGACGTGTACTAATGACTCAGCCGTGAAGCGCTGCTTTCTACGCTACTGTTGAATTATGGTTACGTTGTATCTTAGATACACAATGCGGCTGACTTATGAGAAATTGGCTGACTTACGGACGTAAGTCAGTTGTACGTGACAACATACTTACATAAATCTGGTTGATTTATGTGATAACGGCTGACTTACGAACAGAAGTTACATTTGACTAAACATAGGCGGGTTGAGTTATCGAAAATTCGAATGAGTTGTAGTTATGAAATGGTTGTGTTATTTTTCGTCGGCTAATTTAATGATCATCGTCTCACTGAATTATTAAATTAATGGCTGAATTATTATTAATCAGCCGTAAATAGTTGGATTTACAGTAAACTTAGCCGACTTATTAGCGAAAGATTACTTATTAGAATAACATTCATTTCACGACCGATTTAGTTGATGAAATGGCGGGCTTATGATTTTCCAGCCTAGTTACGACTGATTAATTATCAAAAGATTAATTACTAGAATAACATTCACATTGCGACTAACTTAAGTTGTATTTCATGGTTGATGTATTTAGACTGAGTTATGTGTTCGTATAGCAACTGACTTACCGATTTTTCATGTCATTAGTTCTTATTTGTCATGTCATAAAAATCTGTTAATCATCTTCTCCATCTATCTTCTTCATTTATTCTTTGTCTTTCTCTGAGAGCTTATGGATATGGTAATTATTGTTTCCAGTAACTTGGTTAAGAGAAATAGATATGTAATCGACGCCGACGGTAGAGGATGTAGAGTTCTGCATATAGATGGGAACAACACGCGACAAACTCGTAAATTAGTTATTCGATGATTACATATTGAATGAGCCAGAGCACAAATTCAGCTATATATTCTCGAATAAAGCTTTGAAAACAATGGCGCATGATACTCCATCAGCTTATGTCTCTAATACTCGACTGTTGCAAGGTTTTCTAAGCCTAACGAAAATCGAACATCTATGTCTCTGTGTGGAGATTACAGAGAAAAATGATGGCGAAGTTAGTCTGAATGACGGATCAAGAGAAAAGAGTAAAAGGTTATATACTTTTAGATCAGAAAGCGAACGCTCAGACGTTGAATCTATATGCGATGATTACAGTGGGGGTTATGATGGTTTCCGTTTCAAGGACAATGACAATGGCTGAGAAAGTAGGCGGAGAAAATGAAGTAGTCGAAGAAAACGAAGTAGTAGAAGAAGATGATGAATTAAAAGCCGATTTGATATGTTCGATGACTCAGATAGTGCGTCGTCTAAACATGATAACTTCAGCTCATGCGGTGAGTCTCTATCACATGATAACTTCACCGATACTACCTCCAAAGAAGAGGTCTCATAAATTGTCGATGAGCGGATGTAATGGGAATTTGAAGGTTTTAAGGTTGGATATGTCTTCGCTAGACCTTGCGGTCGGGCAACGATACGATAATAAATTCGATTTGGAGAGAAGATTGAAACCTCTTACAGTGAGAGATCGATTTGATTTTGATGTAGTCTTATCTAAGAAGAATACACTCATTGTTGTGTGTTTCGTTGATAGATGTATCTAGAGAGTTTGTGCTTATACATAAGGGGATTCCCCGACATTTTACATTCGTATTTAGGATTCAGATTATACATGTTATGTAACTAAGCGTTCTAATATATCTCAACAAGCAACACCGAATATTTTAAGACAGTTGTACATGGACTTTCTCGGCAATGTTGGTCCGTTCGTTTGACCTACGAGTGTCGAAATAGTTATCAATAAGCAGTTTGTTATAAAGGTATTTATTTTTTCGGCTGAGTTAATTAAACGATTGGGCTGAGTTATTTTAACGATAGGTTGGGTTATATATATATATATATATATATATATATATATATATATATATATTATGTCTGTNTATATTATGGCTGACTTGTTATTAACTATACGATTGGCTTATTAAACTTTGCAATAGGACTGAGTTATATTAACGTTGAGGTTGAGTTCATTTTTTGTTTTGACTGACTTAATTTTGTGATGCGACTGACTTATTCGTATGGTCATGTGGACAAATGATTATTGGCAATCACATAAGACGTTGAAATGTGCAAGGAAAATCGATGAGGCAACACCTGATATTGGGTTTGAAAACTTGTCTTCTTACTTATAAATGATAAATTGATGAGGGAAGATTCATGTATGTGTTTCTTGCTTTTGGTGCGAGCATAGCTGGGTTTCCTTTTATGCGCAAAGTTGTGATCGTCAACAGTATGTTTCTTAATAGTAAATACAAAGGGACGCTTCTCACAACACTAGCTCATGATGGTAATTTTCATATTTTTCAATAGCTTTCACTGTGGTTGACACTA
This sequence comes from Biscutella laevigata subsp. laevigata, assembly GCA_900406315.1. NCBI lineage: Eukaryota > Viridiplantae > Streptophyta > Magnoliopsida > Brassicales > Brassicaceae > Biscutella > Biscutella laevigata. The sequence continues at coordinate 11,600 of OVAU01001311.1, forward strand.
AAAATGATGATTCGTGGCACTGGTTTTTTACGCAACAAAAGTTTTGATTTATGACGACGAGGGTCTTACGATAATCTCGGATAGGCATAACTCGATAGGGAAAGCAATTGAGAATGTGTATTTGTTGGCTTCTCAGGGAATTTTCACTTACCATTTATATAAGAACATTTTGGGACGACACAAAGGAAAATATGTTTTTCGTCTGGTGAGGAAAGCGGCAAGATGTTTTACAATGTCTGATTTTAATGCGATTTTCGAGGAGATTGAAGCGATTAATCATGAACTTCATGCCTATCTCCAAAGAGTTGGTGTACGACTATGGGCGCGTGTCCATTTCTCGGGTGAAAGGTACAATATGATGACTACGAACATAGCAGAATCAATGAACAGAGCACTGTCAAATGTTAGAGGTTTAAACACTGTTCGACTATTAGAATCGATACGGGTTATGATGGCCAAATGGTTTGCTGAACTGAGAGAATGATATATCACAACCAACAACACTTACGTGTGGAGAAACTACTACATGTAAGTCAGTCGTCACAGTTCATAAGTATGTCGTCACAATTCATAAGTCTGTCGTATCTAATCATAAATAAGTTGTAACATTTTTTATTTTGTATTGATAACTTATAATAGGGTCGCGTTGATGCCGCCAAACTGTCTACAGTATAACTGTTTGATGTTCATCGCACTGGAGTTACATATGGGGAGTCTTTGCATGTTGTAAACTTGGAATGGAGAAGATGCACATGCCAATGTTTCCAACAAGAGAAATTACCATGTGCGCACGCAATCGCAGCTGCCGAGGACATGAATGTTTATCGTATATCCTTGTGCAGTCCTTACTATAACAACACTTATTTGGTGAATGCATACGCTGAATCGGTCATGTCGGTTGATTCAACGCAACAAGTTCCAGAAAACGTGGCTAAACAACCGTGTTTGCCCCCGTTTATTCGTCAACAACCCAGAAGACCTAAAAAGGATGAAATCTGCTTTAGAAGTTGCACATGATAACAAACATCCAAGGAAAGAACACACATTTTCTCGTTGTAGAAAGAGTGGACATAATGAGAAAACTTGTTCGATGTAAAACTGATTTATGGATTTGAAAGTTTTTATGATACGACTGAGTTATGGTTTTAATTATGGTTGAGCTCTGGATAAATCATGGATGAGTTAATCTTGACGGCTGATTCACATATTAGAATATTGTCTTATACGGCTGACTTCATGTTTAATTATGGTTGAGTTATATTTAATTATGGTTGAATTCTGTTTAATTACGGCTGATTTTATGGATTATAATTTTGTCTTATACAACTGACTTCATGTTTAGTTATGGATAAGTTCTGATTTAATTATGGTTGAGTTATGTTTAATTATGGTTGATTTATAGATTTGAATTTTTTTTAATACGACTGACTTCATGTTTAACAATACACACAAAAACATCAGCGTTTCATGTTTTCTTGATATTAGTGCTCTAACGTAACAAGGCACCATAAACGCGTAACATCATATACATTGTAGTTGCGTAATGAGACATCTCAACTTGTATTATTATATTATTTAGGTTAATGTGTTAATATTTTATTATTTTATTATTTAGTTTATAGGGTTTACTGGTTAATTATGGTTTAACTATGGCTGATTTCTAGTTTAATAACGGCTGAGTTACTCTTGACGTCTGGTTTACGGATTAAAATTTTGACTTATACGGCTGACCTCTGGTTTAATTATGGTTGAGTTTATCTTGACGGTCGTTTTACGGATTATAATTTTGTCTTATACGACTGACTTCTGGTTTAGTAAGGTTAAGTTCTGATTTAATTATGGTTGAGTTCTGATTTAATCATGGTCGAGTTCTGTTTGATTACGGCTGATTTACGAAGGATATAACTTTAATTTTTTTAATTATGGCTGAGTATCTAAACTATAACGCAAATCCAAAATCTTCCTAGATCATACACGTGTTTTTTTAACACAAATGTTACAGAGAAGACAACAAAAGACAATGAAAATTACAAAGGTATTGTGGCTGCACTAGAAGTACAAGCTCCCGACTCATGTCAAGATTTATAATCCAACGTCTCGGTTTTGTATCTATCCACATCATTCACTCTTTTTTCTTGATAAACCTCTAAGGATGATCAAATTGTATCAAAAACATCTTGTTTAATAAACATGATTGTATTGCTTTCATGATGATTCTTCCATGTTTCTCAGATTCAATTAGATTGCTCCACGTGTGTCCTATCTTCTTTGTTATGGTTCTTTCTTGTCCCTGGTACTGAGATCAAAAGCCTTGCGTACTGCTCGACAAAAGAAGAAGTTGTGGCCACTCTTGTGGCATTTCAACTTCTGAGAATCAACCAGAACCAATCTCGATTGCTTCTTATCCCGCGTTGTGAAGATGTTACCAGGGTTTGCCGGGCTGACTTGGTGTCTGAGGAATGTGGTAAAGAACACCTCTCAACTCATCAGAACCCATTTTGATCGTCACAAAATATCTGCTATCAAACTTCTCGTCAATGAATCCGTGAACCGAACATCCAACTGAATTTGAAGATAATCAAGTATTTTCTCCATTTAAGCATACTACACAAAGTTAAACAAAATATCAATTCATATGAAGAAGTTTCAGATGAGAAGATAATTCTCTCTCTCAAAACAGACGAAAGAAAAAATCATATGAACAACAAAATTGTAAATCAATGTATTGACGACCTAAGGTTACTCTCATCATCACCCAGAAACACTAAATTAATTCATTTCCCCACCAAGAAATCAAACAAAAGTAATAAAAAAACTCCTCATCTAAGTAGATGTGTGTAGATCGGTTTTCTCCATAAAGATATGCAGAGAAATAAGCTATACAAGAAATAGAAGAGAGGTTACTGTATCCGGTGCAACAATCCCGAGAATATTGCAAGCTTTATCTTCTGTAAACGTTACCGGTGTTACTGAGACATGCTTAAACCAGAATCTGATCATTGAAGGTATAAGATTCAGAATATCAGAAAGGATTATACGTCAATTTCAGTAATTTTGATTCAGAAATATCAAAAAGGATTATATACTGTCGGATTACCAGAAGCTACATCGGATTCAGTAACTTCTATAATCTTAATGTGCCCATCTGAAGTCAGCAACATATTATCCGGCAACCATTTCAATTAAACACTTTAGCATTGCCATTGTTGGGAGTTGGGAGCATTAAAGAGAAGATATTTGAAAGATAAGATACCTCACTACAAGAAATATGGCTTTCCTTAGCGGCCGAAAACCGCTATCGTGAGCAACGATGACGATTCCTTAAGCGCTCTTATAGCGCCCGTCATAGTAGGTCCTAGACTTTAGATCGCGTTTATTTTGTCTACTATTATATACTTTTTTACGATAGCGTGTTTACCTGTGCAATTGATTTAATTTTATAATAGCGTCTTATAATTGTTATCAAACTTTGGACAATAATAGCTTTGATATTTCATTTCTATAGCATTGGTTTTCTATAATTATTGGGTCGTAACTATAACAGTTTCGTATACAAAGATAGCAAATTATTTGTGTCATTACTATTTAATAATAACCCGAAATTATATAATAATATTAAAATTTATAATTTGATTTGTTTTTGTAGAAATTATTTAATACATGAATATTTGTTATATGAAAATCCAAAAATAACCAAAATAACCAATGCATCCTATCCTATATATAAAAGGAGAAGGGGGTGCTCTCCCATCA
>OVAU01001312.1:0-15352 GCA_900406315.1 Biscutella laevigata subsp. laevigata
CCAGCGGGCATATTGGTTATGGTCAAGTTGTTAAGCGTTAAGACGTACTAAGGCTTGGGATGGGTGCCCAGACGTTCCTGGTCCAGTTGTCTTGTACAGTCGTGTGACTGAAGGCGCATGGTTTAAGTGGGACGGATATGATGTACTCACTAGGCGAATGTGTTTCGCTNCAGGGTTTCACATTTTGCCTATCTCATAACTTTGTGGCTACCGCCCATGATAACCAAGGTTCGACTTAGATTTTTAAGATTTGGTTTAAATTCAAAAATTCGTTTTACTTTTAAATATTTGGTTTAAATTTTAAATTTCTTTTTTAATTCTCAACATTTTTTAATTCAAAAATTTGGTTTTAATTATAAAATTCATTTTTATTTCATTTTTAATTCTAAAATTTATTTGAAATTTAAAAAATGGTTTTAAAATATGAAATTTTTTTTCTAATTCTGGAAGTTTCTGTTTTAATTTGAAAATTAGTTTTTGATTGTAAATTCGTTTTAAATTATGTAATTTCAGATATAATTTTATTTCTTGTTTTACGTAAGAAAAATCAGTTACAACTGACTGATTATAATCAAGCACAAAACCGAATCATTATTTGTCATAACCCACTAAGATTTCTTTAAGAAGCCAACACAAATTAATTCACAACCCACCAAAACTTATATTCTATTCGATTCTGACATGTTGTAGGAGGGATGGGTAGCTTTTCAGCAGTAATTGGCATGGAATCGACAGCAATGGCGGTTAGAGAAGAGGTAGACGCCATAAAATATGCACGAAAGGAAGAACAGGTGGGATTTTATATAATGAAGTGTTTTCACCTTGAGCTTTAGCTCACTTCTTTGATCGTCTCTACAAGCGTGAGAAACGAACAACAAATACAAAAAAGATAACAATGCAGAAAAGTAACGACACCAAGATTTATCCAGTTCAGATTCCTTTTGGAAACCTACGTCTGGTCGGAGCACCTTCGGGATTTCACTAGAACCGCTCTAACTTGAGCTTAGACTCGGATTACAATGGTGTTCTTCTCATTTTCTCTTTGTAGCTTCTTTTTCTCTTTCTCTAAACCGTAACAAACTTAACGGCTTAAGAAACAGAGAATCCGATGCTTATAAATACGCATCAACCCATGTGTCACCCACGTGCACATTTACAATTCAAACAAAGAGATCATCGGAACCATTAGACTAAACAGAATCCCAAGTAGAAGAATGAACACTTAAATCTACAAAACTCGACTTTGTTCTTCGTTCTATCTTTGAACTTGAATTCCTGCTCCGGACCATGAGCAAGCCCGCTCAGCTTCTTGAACCGCATGTTCCCTTTTACTTGACACACTCGCAAGTTTTGAAGGAAACCCCTTCAGCAACGAAAAAAAATTTCCTAAGCAAACCACAGCTCAGCCAGCCAAACGATGGCCCTTCTTCGTATTTCTTTAGAGATCTTCAACCTGAAGCAGCTTCAATGCATCATGAAGCTTGCCAATGGGAATAACCTTCGTAAAGATGTGTGCAAGATTATAAGTCGTAGCAATTTTAACAACTTGCAATACTCCTTCACTTATCAAATCTCGGATGAAATGGAACTTCACAGTTATATGCTTAGTTCTTTCGTGAAATACATCGTTCTTAGCCAAAGCAATGACACTCTGGGAATCACAATGGATAGCTACTGATTCGTGTTCGTGTCCTAACTCGCCTGCAATTCCTTTAAGCCACAATGCTTCTTTTAACGCATCAGTCAGAGACATATACTCTGTCTCCGTGGTCGAAAGAGCTACACCCTTCTGCAGATTTGATCTCCAACTGATTATGTTGCCTCATGTAGTGAATACAAGTCCGGTTATAAACCTCCTTTGACTAAGTATGCTACGTAGTCTGAATCACAGTATCCTCTTATGATAAATTATCCTTTGATGCCATAGCCTAGGCTCTTTTCCAATGAATCATTAACATATCTGAGAATCCATTTCACTGCCAACCAGTGTTCTTTTAAAGGCTTGCTCATGAATCTGCAAACTAGACCCACTGAATAAGCTAAGTCTAGTCGTGTCCCTATCATTGCATACATTAACTACCTACCCTGCTATGATAAGGAACCTTCTTCATATAGTCTCTTTGAAGCTCCACCTCATTGTCTATACTTGCCTTTAGTTTGAAATGAATACCCATCGGTGTTCCCCATGCTTTAGCATGATCCATGTCAAAATTTCCCAATACTTTCTGAAGGTAACCTTGTTGAGAGATGGATAACTTCCCTTTATCTTTGTCTCTTGAAATATCCATTCCTAAGATTTTCTTAACATCTCCCACGTCCTTCATTTCGAATTCAGAACTCAGAAGAACCTTCAACTCGATGACTTGTCTTTTGTCTATTGAGGCAATAAGCATATCATTGACGTGTAATAACATATTCACATAATCACCTGTCCAAGTCTTCTTGTAATATACACACAAGTCATACTCACTTCGACTATAACAGCTCTTCTCCATGAATTCATTGAAATGATTGTTCCATTGTCTTGGTGACTGTTTCAATCCATAGAGAAAATGTTTTAGGAGGCAGACTTTCTCTGGATATCTTTTATCAACATACCCTTCTGGTTGTGTCATATAAATTGTTTCTTCAAGGTAGTCATGTAAAAAAAGCCATCTTCACATCCATCTATTGGAGTTCCATGTTGTAGTGAACTACCATAGAGAGTATGAGATGTATGGTAACAGGCTTCACTGGCGCAAATATCTCTTCGTAAACTATGCCTTCCTTTTAAGAGTAATCATTTTCCACCAACCTTGCTATAGCATCTGAGCTTCCAGCTTTTCTTGTGAATACCCATTTGCTTCCAATTGGTCTTTGACCATCAGGTTTGTCAACTAGAATCCATGTGTCATTCTTTCTCAAGGAATGAATTTCATCATCTGCAGCCTCAAGCCACAATGTATGTATCTTGCAATGCTTCTTGAAAACTCTGAGGTTCCAGACTTCCTCCGTCTTCACTAATTAGATAAGCATAGCTTCCTTGACTGTTTTCTTCATCCTCTAACTTGTAATCTTGAAGTATCTGGGGCATTCTTGACTGTCTCTTCGGACGATCTCTTGCCAGTTGATATCCGTCTAGGCTTTCTCTACATGCAGTTGTTTCTTCTGCATTTTCTGACAAGTCATTCTAAGTTGAATCACCTTCAGTATCCATTGGTGTTGTCTCTTGATCATTCTCTTCCACTCTATCATTATTCGTTCATGTAACATCAAAGCTAGACATCTCGTTAGTTAAAGAAGTTAATTGAATTTCAGGATTACCTTCTTTACCTTTGCTTTGATTGTCTTTGAACTTGAGATCCTCCCTAAACACCTCGTTTCTACTGATGATACACCTTTGTTCTACTATCATCCAGACCCTAAAGCCTTTTACTCCTTATGCATAACCTGTAAAAACACCTTTTTTGCCTGAGGGTTTAGCTTCCCATCATCAGAATGAACATACACAATACAACCAAACTTCTAAGATTTGTCAAGTCAGGGACTCTAGAAGTCCATCTTTCTTCAGGTATATCAAAGTCTATTGAGGATGTAGGACTTCGATTAATCAGGTACACTGAGGTTGAAGCAGCTTCAGCCCAGAACTTTTGCGCGAGACCACTCTCACTTAGGACGCTCCTTAAGTTGTTAATGATTGTCCTATTGAGTCTCTCAGCTACACCATTTTGTTGCGGTGTATATGTGTAGGTCTTGTGTCTTACTACGCCTTCATCTCTACAAAACTAACCGAACTTGTTGTTGCAGAACTCAAGACCATTATCCGTTTTGAGTTTCTTAACATTTATTTCAGTTTGAATTTCCACCATCTTCTTCCACTCAACAAATCTTGTGAATGCTTCATCCTTGGTTTTAAGGAAGTCGATCCATACATTTCTGGACCATTAAGCCTTAGAAAATATTGAGCTTGACTAAGGCTAAATGGAAGATATGGAGATCCCCAAAGATCTGAGTGTACATAGTCCAACTTTCCTTTTTTTTTTGTTGAGCTGGACAAAATTTTACTCTGTGTCTTTCCAATAACATAATCTTCACAGAATTTGACAACTGAGATTCTATCCTTTTCTATACACCCCTTCTTTGCCAAAACATCCAGTCCTTTTTGTCCTATATGACAGTGTCTACTATGCGAGAGACTTATATGATCTTTGCTTTTATGAGTATGGCTGGCCTCTTCATTCTCAGTCATGAGTGATTCTGAAATAAATGCTTTGGCTTGCAGAATGTATAGCGTGTCCCTTCTATCTCCTCTGCAGAAGACTGAATCCTTTCACAATCTTCAAAACTCCATTTGTACCTTTGAACTCGCATCCTTTTTCTCCTAATGTCCCAAGTGAGAGAAGATTTCGAGACATCTCTGGCATGTAACACACATCATGAATAACAAAATTTGTGCCATCTCGATTTGCAAACCTTACAGAGCAAATTCCTTTAACATAAGAATGAGTGTTGTTAGCCATCCTTACTTTACCTGATGTGAGTTTCTTCATCTCCAAAAAATATTCCTTTCTCGATGTCATATGGAATGAGCAGCCGATGTCCATTATCCAGTCATCATCACTAATAACGTCTTGTGATATGTTTACCTCTGACGCTACGAGTCCCACCAGATCCTTAGCATCATCCTTGACTAGAGCCGATTCTCCTCTTTCTTGCTGCTGATATTTCGCTTTGTTTCTTTCCAGCCATTTGTAGCATTGTTTCTTGTAATGTCCCTTTATTCTGTAAATCCAACAGACCTTCTTTCCATCTCTTGAATTAGACCTTGATATGCCTTTTCCTTTTCCCCCACCCGAGCTTCTGCTTTCTGACCTTCCTCTTACAAAGTGATCTTCATATATACTCTTTGTACCCAGACTATCTCTGACTTCTTTTTCTTGTGATCTTGCAGCTCCAGTAACATCGTCTAAGCTTATGGCTTCTCTATTACACTTCAAAATCTCTTTAAGATTATCATATCTAGGAGGCAATGAATTTAAAAGGAGAATTGTTTGTACCTCGTCTGGTACTGTTATGCTTAGATGTCTTAGTTCACTTACAAGCTTCAAGAAATCATCAATGTTTTCTTCCATTGTTCGTGAGTCATGCATCTTATATCTGTAAAGATTGAGCTAAGAGTGAACACGGTTTGGGAGTAATTTTGACATGTACAATCTTTCGAGCATTTTCCATGCTTCTACAACTGTTGCACAGTCTTCAATCTTCCTTAGAACAACATCTCCGACATTTATAAAGATTATGTTCAAGGCCTTTTCACAGCGTTCCAGTCTCGCTTCTTCTTCTGCAACAATCTTTTTCTTTTCTTCTTGATCTTCTTCTCCATCTGGATCTTTAACTTGATCTGGTAGTCTTTCAACGAGAACGTCCTTCAGTCCTTGTACGGTGAGATGCGCAAACATCCTTCTTCTCCAGATAGAGAAATCTCTGGTTCCATCGAACCTGCTAACATCGATTTGAACTGTCGACATTAGAAATCTAAAAATTGAGAAAGAGAGATACCTGACTTTCTTTCCTTTTTTCCGGTTCGTGAGTCTTGAATCGATGATTCACCTTCACGGCTCTCATACCATTTGTAGTGTTTCCACCTTGAGCTTTAGCTCACTTCTTTGATCGTCTCTACAAGCGTTAGAAATGAACAACATATACAAGAAAGATAAAAATGCAGAAAAGTAACGACACCAAGATTTATTCAGTTTGGATTCCTTTTAGAAACCTATGTCTGGCAGGAGCACCTATGGAATTCACTAGTATTGCTCTAACTTGAGCTTAAACTCGGATTAAGTTCTTCTCGTTTTCTCTTTGTTGCTTCTTTCTCTCTCTCTCTCTCTAAACTGTAGCAAACTTAACGGCTTAAGAAACAGAGAATCTGATGTTTATAAACACGCATCAACCCATGTGGCACCCACATGCACATTTACAATTCAAACAGAGAGATAACCGGAACCATTAGACTAAACTGAATCCCAAGTAGAAGAATGAATACTTAAATTTATATATAAGATGAACATGGCCAAGCGATGTTCGTTGGAAATATTTAGGTTTCTCGGTCATTTGGAGAAACGTTTTTAATTTCCGCATAAATTATATGGTTCGTTAGTAAGCCGTCAAAATATTTTGACAGCATATTGATGTATTTTCCAAAGACTTTAGGGATTAATCTGTTTAATCGATGTTTTCATGATAGAATTTGGAATTATTGTTGTGTAGATCTTATAAGAATGTTGAACTATCAGATAATGAAAGATATATGGTAAAATCTATTTTTATGAACGCACTGATCTTGACGGGAAAACAAGTCTTCAATGTACATTAGATAGTATAGTTTTGTTACTTCAAAAAGCAAATATATTATACTAATGATGTTTGATTAATTACATATATGTTAGGGTTTTAAGAATGATCATATATAATGTTATATAATCATTTATCTTGGTTTTAAAACCAAAATCTTCGTACTTTAATACCCTAACCCCAAAATCGTCGGAAATGCGTCACAAACTCCTACGCCATAGAAATGTTGTTGGAATTTCCAATAGAACTCATACGTTCTATTGGTTCCAACGAAAGACGGTTTATGTTTGGTTATTTCAATACATTGTATTTAACTACTCGAAAATTAAATATTCCTACATCATACCCTCAAAAAATAATTTCATGCATAATAAACTTTAAAATATTTATAGATCATATAATCGAAAATTAAATATTCAATACATTGTATCTAACTATTCGGAGTCTGAGAAATACTCGGTAGAAGCTGCAAATCAGTCTGTTCTTAAAAATTTCAAGTTTTTGTTTGTAGCTGTTAAAAATTAAATTGTTTCCCCCGTCGGTCAAATTAACAAACTAGATCTACCTGTAGGGAAATGTTCATCAATCCAATCACTCGATTTCAAGTTTAGTGATCAAAAGCTCTTTCGACAACGTCTCTCGAAAAAATAGACTTCGCAACTAACCAAGGCTCTTGTCAACATCAAAGTTAAGGATAGTCAATGTAGAACACTTGATTTGCATGTGATGCAAGTAAAACAAATCATACTCATGTAGCTCTTTTCCATAATGAACAGCTGTAACACCAAAATGATCTTTTTGAATATTTTATCCATGAACGAGGTTGTATAAATTGATGTTGAATATAATGCATTTCAACCCATGAATTCTCGAGCACTAAATTTTCAGGATCTCGTATAAAACACCATAAGTATATCAGATCACATGATGTGGCAGATCTACTATAATTTGAAGTCGTTCTTGTGATTTTTTAGGGTAAACTTTGAATTTATATTCACACGTGCATTTAGTAATGGTGAGAACCAACACTAATAACCATACATGCACTGATTGAATCTTCATTCTTCTTGTTTTAACCTGTTCATTTCAAAATCGAACAAGTTTCATTTAGTGTCATATCAAAAATAAAAGTGATGATACTTACAAATTCAGACAACCAATCTCCAAATCTTGTTTTTGGACGTTGCAAATTTCATCTCCATCATATAAGGATATTCAAACCGAAGTTGTGCAATAGGGATCTTGGAATTAGAAACTATAGCTATGTCATTTAGTTGAAATTAAAAGTGTTGTCATTAAATATGTTGGAAATATTTTCTTACCTCTCGTACTCATGAGGCTCGCCACAACTCATAAGAATGTAGTAATGTAAATTATTTCTCTCTTGATATGTTAGTCATTGATATGTTATGTTTTTAATGGTTTGGATGATTCATTTTGTTATATTTTGCATGAGATTTAAGTGCATTTAGAGTCCATTAGGTTGCATTTGCATATCATTTGTGATTTCAGGTGCAGAGAGGAAACTATTCAGGAAATGGATCAAGAAGGAAGGAAAAAGGAGCAAAAATGCCTAAGTATCAAATTTCGGAGTATCATACCAACCATATCAGACCGGTGCCATACAACGATGTAGATCAACAAGAACTTGCGGACTAATCATCCTGGTCACCAACACACCGATATTCGACCCGGTGTAAATCAACAGGAACTTGCGGACGAAGAAGACCGGTAAGACACCACACATGTGTGCTGACTGGTATCAACCCCAAAGTCACACGGAAGAACAATATTGGTCACCTATTAATGTCACTCAGGTTTTACCCTAGACAACTAATTATCTGCAAGTGCACAAACGGTCAACTGTAGTACTTAGGGATCGAATCCACAGAGACTAAAGACTAACACAATGAGACAGGCAATGGCTAAAACAGTGATGAAAGCAGTAAATAGAACAACAGGGATTAAAATAAGATATGCAAGCAATCAAACCTAGGGTTTAAAAGGGTTTTTGGGGAGAACAGTTTAGATATGTGGTTGAGAAAATAACTGGGGATTTACAGAACATAAATTAGATTCTAGACTAACTCTTTGAACACCTTGTGTTTGTCACTCAATGCTCAACAAGAGAATTAGCCAGTAATGAATATAATTTAGTCTGCCTCACTAGGGCTGATCAATCCTGTTTGTCAGGTTGAATCGATCAATTCCAGACTATTCTAATTACTGACTTGGGTGATCTCATTTGGTGTTTGTCAGGCTCGGATCTACCTTAGCCTAGACTTGATTTGTCAGTTCAAAGTCCTACTTCAATTCAGTAGTTAGAAGAGGATCCTTCAGAATCCTTTAGATACTAATCTGGGTGTTTGAATTCGTGTTTGTTAGACTTTAATCATCCTAAACCTCATATTCAACTTGTCAGATTGAAACCAGGTTACAGATCAGTTCCTAAAGGATTCAGTTTATCTTTTCTCTACACCTAATCTGAACAAGAATCCTAGCAGGCCCTTTTGTGCAACTCTAGATCCGATCTAATGATCTACTCAGACATAATCATGGCAATCAAACAAAGCATAGTTGAAAGCACAAATCAGTACTCAAATAGAATCAAAACATGGGTTCGAGATACAGAGTTGTCAATTCTAAATCTATCTCTCCTAGCAAATCAATAATCAAAAACCCTAGTTGCATAAAACAATATACTGAAAATAATAAGGAAAAGTGTGCTGAAACTCGTGTCTCTCTTGTGTTTTTATAGTCTTCAGGGTACAAGTGGGCTTGGGCTTCAAAATTGAAGATTCTGGGAATGTCGGTCTCGAGGTTCGATCGAACACCATGTGGTTCGATCGAAAAATTCTGATCCTCTTGCTCGAATCCCGGTTTTCTCGCTTCATCTCGAACGACTTCGTCTTTAGATAAGGTTCGATCGAACTCAGCGAGGTTCGATCGAACTGGGTCTCGGTTCCTTATGGGCCTCGTTCTTTGTGGGTCAGGCCCAATAGATCTTGCTCGGAGTGAAGGTTCAATCGAACGTGGTAGGCGTTCGATCGAACATGGTAGGCGTTCGATCGAACTGTTTCCCAGACGGGACTGACTTCTTCAGAGCTCCTCCAAAAACTGCCCAGAACTCTTCTATTCTCGAATTTCCTTTTGAGACCTCTGAAATCCTGAAAGGACACAAAGAAGCTCCAAAATCACATTCATAACTCGTAAAGTGGTTCAGAATCTCATCAAAATATGGGATCGAAACCACTAAAAACAAGACATATCACCTATACAGATGGATCTGATTGGTATCACTCCTCCGCTTTTAAACAAGACCAAGTTTAATGGGTCTTTCTATTTTTGTAACTTTGGCTAACTATATAAAGGGAGCCAAGCAAACTAAAACTCTAGTTTTTTCTTAAGTTCTTATTTTTCTAGTTAGTTTTTGTTCTTCGAAGTTTTTTAAGATTTTTAGATCTAGAACTTTTTTTTCTCCCATGATTCTTTGTAATTCTGAGTTTATCTTCTATTGCTATTGATTTCTTTGATTCTTTTCTTCAATTATTTACTGCTTTAATTTTATTTCTCTCTTTGAATCCTCATCTCAATCATGTCTAGAAACTCACACAGTGTTCTAGGCATGATTAGTGAGTAATCTATTATAGCTATGGATTAGGGTTAGAAAATGGTAGAATTGAATTACTAGAATGGTTTAGGGTTGAAACCTAATTATCTTCATCTTATTCATAAACCCAATTCTAGATTAGGAGTTGCAAACCAAATCTAGATCCTAGGAAATATGTGGCTCGGAAGGTGTTCCACAGAATGCCTGACTAAATGAATAAGTTGTCAATCTAGTCTTTTCAAGGGATTGTTTAAGTATGGTTGATTGTTGTATGAAATTGTACTCAATGCTTTCTATAATGTTTTCTTTCGAGGGATTGTTTAGAAATCTTTATTAGAAAAGGGTTTCTACCAGGAGAGTGAATTAATTTACATTAGAAATTCCTAGACATATGATAAGCTTAATTGCGAACCATTTATTAGCTTGGAAATGAACTACCAAATTTAATTACTCTAGTCCATATGCTTGCCTAAATTATTGAATTTATATTTTCTTTGATTATGTTGACTTTTATTTTAATTGCCATTTCGTTTATCATTATGTATATGATTGTTAGTGACAGACAACACATATCATTCCCACTTAGTCTTAGCGAATTAGCATCACGGAACTTGTGCGTTAACACCCCTNATCTACATTGATAGTTGGGTTTACTAGTCCATAGTAAAACCATACTTATCAATTGGCATTGTTGCCAAATTGGGACTTTGTGTTAGCCATTAGTTCTTTGCCTAGGCTAGGGACTAAGTTTTTTTTTTTAAGTTACTAATTCCACTATCTTTGTGTTGTATCTCTTCAGGTACTACCATGGGAGACTACACCACATATTTGCATTTATATTCAACAACGGTTATCAACCGAGTATGTTTTCAAACCCTCCCACTCCACCCGGTCCCATCAAGGAGGACCACACTTTGCAACTACTACACCATATCTTGGAGAGTCAGCAGCGTTAAGAACACTCCTTCACAATGCTCAGACAAGACATCACGGCCCAACTTTATGGTATTAACCGTGATCTAAACGCAAAGATTGAAGAAGTACATCCTAAGATACAGGCAGTTGACGATGAGGTGACTCTAATCAATTCCCACTTTGGAAATGTGGACTACAAAGTAGATATAATGGACGACAACATCACCCGACTCACCTCTTGCATGATCTTACTCGAGTGCAAAGTGAACCAGCTGGAACACATCAACAAGCTTCTAATCGCTGAACTTCCACAACACGATGTGCCCACTACCAAGAACAAGATAGGCGCACTTACAACAAATGTTCTCATCGAGGACAATGAGAAACAAGGTAGGGGCTGATCATTAAGAGTATTGAAAGCCAAAAGAAGAAAGAGAAAGTTGCTAGTGATAAGGACATTCCTCCATAAGCACCAACCTATGACCCACCTCCTGACGCGCCTAAGCTTTCATTTCCCAGTCGCCAGAACGCGTTCAATCAAGCAGACAACGATCTGTCCAAATTTAAAGACTCAGGGATTTTCACTCTTCCTCTAACAATAGGCTCTTCTAATTTTAAAAACAGCTTATGTGATTTAGGTGCTTCTGCTAGTATTATGCCTTTATCAACTGCTAACAAACTTGGCTATGATTCTTGCGAACCTTGCAGCCTCTCTTATGTGTTAGCAGATATATCAGTGCGTAAACCGGTGGGTATGCTGAGGAATCTTCCAGTGAAGTTAGGAGATGTAATGATCCTGACTAATTTTGTGGTGTTGGAGATGGATGGTATGCCTAAGGAACCTCATATCTTGGGAAGATCATTTTTGGCAACAATAGATGCTACAATCAAGGTTCAAGACGAAACGATCAAGGAGAATCTAGGTAGAGGTCTTGCTAGGAGCTATGCAAATAAGTCGGTAAGGAAGAAAGATGTCGATAATGATCAAGCTTTATATGTTGCACTCGTAGACGAGCCTCTTTTGGAGAAGGTTAAGGACAAGGCGTCTCCATACCACCTAAACCGCCGCGACAAGGAACATCTCGGATTGTTGAAACCAGGATTGAAGAAGAGACTAGCAATGGTAAGTCTAGTAGAGCTGAAGATTGGAACGAGCTCAAGAGAGTTATGCAGCAGACAATTGAGAATTTTAAAGCCCAGAATACCACAAACCTCAAAATAATCAAGGAGCTTTAGGATAAGTTCACATTATTTGAGAAAGACTTCAAACCGCCTTGATCAAACGATGGTACGTCGAGCTATGTGACGCTAAACAAACTCACATGGGAGGAAGTCCCACATGTCTATCTTTTTATTTGTTTGACTCGTTTCAATTAGATGGTATGTTTGGATTTTTGTGTCTTTGCAAGAAAAGGTTGATCAATTAAAAAAATCAAGGGAAATAATCAATTCAGATGACCCGCACCGGTCACCATATCGTTCACAACTAGTGACCGGTATAAAATGACGAGAAGTTCCTGCCAAATAGCATCGGTCACCATATCGGTCACACTTGTGACCGATCCAAAATGGCAGGAGAATCACTGAAATTACATCGGTGAGGCTACGTGTCTAAATTTTACCGATTTCGCAAACACGAGATGATTCAGACAGAGGATCTGTCACAATACCGGCCAATCTAAACGGTATCATATTCAAAAAAAAATGTTTTATTCCGGATTTTAAAAGAAGTTCTTCATTCCCTCTCTTTCTCTCTCAACTCTCTCTCGCGATTTCTACTCGAAAAATCCTAGGATTTTCGATTTTTGCTCAAATCTTCACCGATTTCCTTCGTTCAAAAGCAAATCTCCTTATTTTCTCATTCCTAAACCTATTCCACTCAATTCACCTCTCGGAATCAAGGTAAAATCACTCAAACTCCCAATTTTAGGGATTACTATTCACTTTGGTAAAATTTCATGCTTGATTCTAGGTTGTTTAGTGTTCGAAATGCTTAGTAATGCTATGTTCAGTGATTGCCTATGAGTTTCTATGGTTGACGTTTCCTAATTAGATGGATTCATGCAAAAAAATTGAAAATTTTGAAGATTTTGGAACAATTCATGTCAAGTGAAGAAAATTTGGAATTGGAGAACCTAAACTTGGTTTTAGGACTGAATTTGGCTATCATTGTGCTATACTAGTTCACCTAGCATAGAATTTGCACCAATTTAGTTGAAATTTGACAATTCTTGTTAGGATGATATTTATGACTAATTCAAAATTCGATTGAATCGATGTTGAAATTGGAGACTTGTCGTTGACTGTGCGTAATTGATATGATTGTGATGCTAATTGATGGAATTCAAATCTATGCCAATCATATGTATGCTTATGTTTCGTCTTTAAACTCTCTTTGAACCATTCCATTGTTATGATTGCAAGATCATCAATGGGTCGAACAAGGGAAAAGCTCAACAGGACAAAGGGAAAGAGATAGCCACATCTAGTGGAGCCGCTAAGAAGTAGAAAGGAGCAAGCAATAGTCACTCGGAGCGAGATCGTTCTCCTCCACCGGTTCGTGAGCCTTAGATTCTTAGAACGGAAGGGAGTGAACCGGCTCCATGCAATGAACGATCAAGGAGAGATAGTGAAAAGTACGTGAAAGAGGCCAAAGAAAGGGCGAAGTCGCCACCTGTGTGAGACCTATTCAGGAGAATCATGGGATTCAACTTTGTGGGGACTCTTTTTCCTCACCTTCTTACTCTAAAAAGCCTTGGTATCTTGACAGATGTTTAGTATTTGATAGGAAGAATGGGTATTGGCAGGTTGGTGGGTATGGGATACAGTGCTCACAAGGAGTCTACGTGTTGGTTTTTAGCTAGTTTAGAGGTTTATCACACCCCATGGAGTTTTAGAGGCTAGCGAGGAGGTAGATTTATCAAGTTTTGGACAAGCGCAAAGTGGTCCATGAGGTTGATTACAGGACCATTACAGAGATTTACATATTCCCGCTGGAAGGGGATGCTGATTTTGCTGATGCGGTTCAAGACAACAAGAAGGTTAACGATTGCATCGGTTCAGGGGTATTCAAAGGAGGCAAGAGTAAGGCTAGGACAATTAGGCCTCCAGTTGTACGCTACGTGCACAAGGTACTTGCTCACACCAGCTACTATAGGCGTGAGACTGGAGAGGTTCATACCAATGAGATGAACTTCATCCGCCTAAGAGCAGTTCATTTTTGAAGTGAGCACTATGACAACACATGCCTGTTTCCCAGACTAGAAGAGCCCAGGCCGAGCATTGTGCATGTCTTCTGCATTGGCCCACCTAGTAATATCTCTCGAGGAAGATGAATCAAAATATGTTCTATAACATCGAAGAAAGATGACAAAAATATTTTCTCCAAGTTTAAAAGAATGACAAGTATCTTTTCCGCAAGATTGTTGATTCCACCATTTTAGGGAACTATGACACAGATCTCAAAAAAGGTTTGATACCTGCAAGCAATAATAATGTCCAGGTAAGTATAATGTGTATGACATACCAAAATATCATTAAAATGGAATGTACTTACGGTTACTTCATGAACGTTTTTAGCTAAAAGCTCTTCAAACAAAATGAAGAAGTTGTTGCATTATGACATGGCGATTGTGACTCTTCATTCCACAAAATCGTTCTTCTCATTATCCACACAATTCTTAAGATTAGAAGCTTAACCATCAAAGAATTTAATGCTACGAATTATCCAATTGAAGAACTCTTTTCTTGTTTCCTTACTCAATCCAAAGCATGGCACACATAATTTTCCTTTGTCCTTGAGATAAAGTGCAGAACACGAGAATATGGTTTTTAAGTCTAATTTTGAGTTCACATTATCATTTGTTTTCTCCTTCATGTTCAAAATTGTGTTCATGAGGTTTTAGAATAATGTTTTCTCAACATACATAATGTTCAAATTATGCCTCAAAAGTTGATAATTTCAATACGACAAATCCCAAAAGATGGTTTCTTATGCCAGTGATGATATTTGCATACGCCCTCTACAGGTACATGCTCGTTCCCACCACACTCCACATTCCAATCAGCAATACAATCTCTAAACTTATGCAACATCGTTTTTTCGTCTAACTCTTGTGGTCGCCCATCATAGACTTTTTGTTATTCATAAAGAGAGTCGTGTTGGTTCTATAAGGATGATTCATCAGAGGAAATCACCTATGAAAATCAAACCAGCTCGTCTTTCGTCCGAGTTTCAGCTGAAACACATAAGTGTCATCTTGACGATACAAATATGATAACCTCCCATGTGTATACCATCTTGATAACATCACAAAGGTTGGGAAATTGCCGATCGTCCACATAAGTACCGCATGCATGACAAAATAATGTTTCATACATACATCATACATCTCAAACCCATGCTTTCATAACATATGTAGCTTATATATAAGAGGGTGTAAGAACACATATATAGCCTTCTTCAAATGCTTTAGTCTATGTACCATAATCATGAGG
>OVAU01001313.1:0-15350 GCA_900406315.1 Biscutella laevigata subsp. laevigata
TAAATTCAAACTCGCGCAACGTGCGGGTCTGCCCCTAGTAAGGCTATGTATAATGGTTGAAAGTATTCAACACCTTCTTTTTCACTTTAACAATTCATGTCATTTTCTCTTTCATCTACCTATTAATTTAAAATATATTCAATTTCTATATTGTATAATCATTGATTTTTTCTGTATCCAATTCAAATGATATAAGTTTCTATTTATAGAAGAAAAAATTTGATGAATTTTGGTATAAATTTTATAAATAGAAATAATATTTTATTATGAGATAATATAGCTCAAGTTATTTGGGTGGAAATAAATATCAAGAATATACACAACAACCAATACGTGCATGACATGTGTCACTCATATTCCCACTTTTGCAATTCAACAACTTTGAATTAATTCAACACATTTCTCCTCCACCTAGATATTTCGTTTTTCAACACCAACCATTAGAGCACTTTGAACTGTTGAATAATTTATTCAATACTACCATTGTAAGTAGTCTCAAAACTCGTTATATCTAAAATGATTATTCCTCTCTCAAAATAACATAAAAATATGTATCATATACTGAAATTTACAACAAAAAAAATGTTTCTCTCAAATCTCTGTTTCTCTATTAAAACATTTTTAAAATTATATCATAAAGTAAACTCAATAAACTCCATTTTATTGCATATGTATAATTTTAACTTTTATATGAGTTATTAAGAATTTTAACTGCATAAGTTAAAAGTGAGAATTACATTATTAAAAAAATTAACAACTTTTAGATAAACTACATCAATCCTAAATTTTTAAATTAAGATAATATTTTTGTTGATCAAGTTATTTTAGTTATAATAAAAGTCGATCGTTAAAAATTAGTAACGTCTATTAACATTTCATCCGATCGATATCCATTAAATTTGATTTTTATTGGGTTTAAAATAAATTAGATCATAAAATTTTGAGATTGAAATAATTTTAAATAAAATATTGATTATGTAAATGGCTGAGATGATAGTTAAATATGAGTTTTAATATTTTTACTAAGTTATTACTTCTTTTAAATTATTCTGTTAGAAAATAGAGTCTTCTAATAAGTTTTTTTTCCATTAGGTTATCTATCACAAGGTCAGGGCCACTCGTGTTTGTTTTTTTTTTTTTTTTTTTTTTTTTTTTTNTGTCAGAGCCACTAATTGATTAAGTAATATGTTAGATTTACAGCCTGGGTAAAAAATTCATATCCGATTACCGATCTGATTACCATTTCGAAATCGATTCGATAAAAACTAAATCGAATTCGGACCGAAATTTCTATAAAATCTGAATGGGCTACAATCAGACAGTATTTTATACCCAAAATCCAATGGGTTAATCCGAAACTCAACTGGGTACCCGAAAAACCCGAACTTAAGCTTAAATATTCAATATTTTGAAGTATTTTTAACACTTTGATATAATTTTTAATGTTCAATATTTAAATTTAAGATATTTAATTTATTTTAAATGTTTTATTCTCAATTTTTTATTTAGTTTTTTATAATTTATGATATTTTTAATGAGAGTAATTTAAATTTTTAGATTTATTAGTATTTCAAATACTTTTTGTATTATTTTGTTGAAAATACTCAAACCCGACCCGAAAACCCGAAACACTATTGACTCCGAACCGACCCAAAAATTGTTAAAAACCCATTTGGGTGTAATATTCAAGGTAAAAACCCGTCCGAACCCGAGAAAAAAAACCCAACCCAAAACCGAACTTTTTTAATAACCCGATTGGGTTACATTTCGTTGGTAATTTAAACCCGAATACCGATTGGGTAATCCAAAACCTGAATGGGCGCCCGAACACCGAGGCCTACATTTACATAAGAAGATCAGTTTCAACTTCAATCCGATTAGAGATTTTATATTTATTGATAACTGTAGTCAAATATAATACTGTAACTTGTATACAATTTTTTTTTTATTTTTTGAGAAAACTTGTATACAATAAATACATATATAAGTTTTTGTCCGTATTTTTCCATTTCGTCCCGCATATTCGGAGTTTTAACTCAATATTGTAAACTTCTTCTCACATTGAAATGTAAGTATGCGTTCATGTTATCATATCATATATTATAAAGTTAGATCGTATGTTTAACGTTAATCATTGAGGTGGAGAATAACAACAAGGTAAAGTTGCTTCACTATTTGGCTAAAATGCTCTACTCTCGAAATCGAGTATAATTAGAAATTTGATTAACGGACAAAGAAAATTAATGAAAAGGCGAAAAAAGACAAAACAAAATTAGAGGATCCACAAATTACAGCATAACACAAAATAGTCCCCAAGAAAATATCTTAAAAGACATTTTCTAATCTCGTCTTATCACACCACTACGATTCACCGTGACTCAACACGACCGCTTAAAATTTCAGACACAACAGGTCTCACTTTTTTAAGTTACTTACTTAACCGTAAAGATCTCAGTTTTAGACTCAAATCTGATAGATTTTCTTTTCTTCTCATCAGTTCAGATCCTAAATCCCCATCTCTTACAGATCTGCGTAAATGGCGGTTACTCACTGATTCAGACACGGACGAAAAACAACATTTCTGCTTTACCTTTTGGATAACTTCAATGGCGGATCCTCGAAACGGCAAGTCCTTCTTTTTCTGCTTCTTTTTTTCACTCTCCTTCACTTTGCTTTTCATTTCGCCTTCGTATGCCAACGAGTCTCCGGTTATCGTTGACCCAATTCCTTCCGAAATCAAAGACGTTTCTACCGATTCCTCTAGTGAATCCAACCGAGGTGATGTTTTATTGGGTAAACTGGAGGAGCTCGTTAAGAATCTGACGGATTTAGTCGCTAATCTAGATGCAAGGTTATCTGAAACTCAAGAATCGTTGTTGAAGGAGAAGAACGATATCACTAGATCAGCTGATAACATCGAAGGAGATAAGGAGAGAGGAAGAGGTAAGGCGTTTTCGGTGACTAAATACAGTCCTTTTTGGTCGGAGAGGTTTTTGTTTACATCAGCTGTGAAACTCGATTCCGATGCGACTTGTATCAATGTTTTGCCGTTCAAGGATTTCGAAGGATCCAGCAAATACTTTGCTATTGGAGATTCTAGAGGTAGGGTTTATGTGTTCTTGAGAAACGGTGATGTTTTGATTGATTTTTTCACCACAGTTGATTCTCCGATTACTGCTATGGTTTCGTATCCATCTGTGTTTAAGAACTCGAGTTTCGTGGTTACTGGTCATCAGAACGGTGCGGTTTTGTTGCATCGGATCCACGAGGGATTGAATGGCGAAGATTGGAACTCGAATTCGTTTGTTATGGAAAATGTTGGGAATTTTGATGTGGATGATTCAGCTGATCCTGTGACTCTATTGGAAGTTCATCATTTGGGTCGTGTTAGGTACATATTGGCAACGGATCTAAGCGGGAAGCTCACGGTTTTCACTGAGAACCGGACGGTTTTTGGGTCGGTTATGCCGTCGAGTAGACCGCTTGTGTTCTTGAAACAGAGATTGTTGTTTCTCACGGAGTCTGGTGCTGGTTCATTGGACTTAAGGAGCATGAAGATAAGAGAAACCGAGTGTGATGGTCTAAACCATTCACTTGCAAGAACATATGTTTTTGATACAACGGAAAGGTCTAAAGCTTACGGTTTCACATCGGAAGGCGAAATCATTCACGTGTTGCTTCATGGAGATATAATGAATTTCAAATGTAGAGTTAGATCCAAGAAAAAGTTTCAACAAATGGAGGAGCCAGTAGCTTTACAATCAATCAAAGGCTATCTTCTCGTTATCAACGAAGATAAAGTTTTCGCTTTCAATGTCTCCACTCAACATTACGTCCGAACCGCTGGTCCTCGACTTCTATTCTCTGCAGGTTTAGAAGAGATAAGATCCACGTTCTTAAGCCGTTCTTCAAGAACCTTTGCAGTAAAGACGAGACCCTTGATCGCTAGCGACCGAGAAAACCTTCTTGTGATGGGTTTAGGAAACGGGTATTTCGCGGTTTACAAATCAAAACTACCGATGGTTAAAGGAGATTTCAATACAATGCTTTGGAGCAGTCCTGTGTTCTTCTTTATACTGTTTCTATTCGGAGCTTGGCATTTCTTTGCCAAGAAGAAAGAATCTCTCACCGCTTGGGGACCAGATGATCCTTTTACTACGGCCGCAGGACAAATCAGTCCGGCGAAAGAACCGTCGTTTACTGAACCTTCTAGGAGAAACGACGACCTCATGGATCTGCGTAGAAGGTACGCTGGTGGTTCCTACAGGTCAGTTGGAGCTAATGAGCAGAGTTCGAGAGCTCCGGTGGAAGGAAGCTATAGAACAACGGCACAAGATCATAACAATTATCGTGGTGGGTCGGGTCTGGATTCAAACGGGTTTGGTAATAGAAGAGATAATTTGTTTGGTAACAATAAAGTTTTGGACGACGAAAGTTAGAATCTTTTTATCACAAACGTTGGTTGCAAATTCCCTAAATTAAAAATAAGCTTGTATTAATCTTGGTAACGAAAAATTTTTTTATTGCACGTTCGTTTTTTAATTTCAAATGCTCAACTATTTTTTAAAAATGATTTAAATTAAATATCTCTAACCAACTAACTAAGATATTAAATAAAAATATTTAATTAAATAATCATAATAATTAATTAATTTTCGTCCATATTTATTATATGGATAATAATATAATAAAATTTAAATGTAAACTAAAATATCTCTAACAAACTGATTAAAATATTAAATAAAAATATTAATAAAAATATATTAGATTTATCTAATTACTTTCTACCAAATGTATTTTCAAATAAAAAATTATTAATAAAAATTAAAAATATAAATCATTAGTTAATTAATAATATTAGTAATAAGTTGGATTTATCTAGACTAAATCAAACAATATTAAAAAATCTAAAATTTATTGCATTATAAATTTCATCAATAAAAATTATTTTAAATAAAAAATATTAATAAAAATATTTTATACCAATAAAATTTAACTTTGAAAAAATCAGCCGCATTTAACTTTGAAAAAAAATCAGCCGCATTTTATGCGGGTAAAATATTGTAACATTAAAATATTTCTATCCAACTAACTAAGATATGAAATAAAAATATTCAATTATATAATGATAATAATCATATAATTTTCGTGCATATTTATTTTCCATGGATAATTTAATTAAAATTTAAACATAAACTAAAATATCTCTAATTAACTAACTAAAATATTAAATAAAAATATTCAATTAAATAATTATAATAATCAAATAATTAGGATAATATTTATATATCAATCGATAATTTCATTTCATTTTAAATGTCTACGAAAATATATCTAACCAACTATAATATATAAAATAAAAATATTCAATTAAATATTGATAATCAACAAATTATCGCGAATATTTCTATATCTATCGTAATTTAATTAAATTTTAAAAATAAATTAAAATATCTTTAACCAACTAACTATGTTAATAAAAATATTCAATTAAATAATGATAAAGAATATTTCTTCACAATAAATATTTATAAACACATAAATTCAGATTTTTAATCTTGTAATTCACATTTATTATAGGTTTATAGAGTTAAAAATATCTTTAAAATATAAACATGTAATCATAGGTTAAGATATGCTTAAAATAAAATTTAAAATTTAAAATTGAACATAAATTTTGATTTGAGGTTTAAATATGCTTAAAATAACAGATTACTTTAATTTTATATTAAATCAAACTATATTTTTAAATATAATATTTTGCCTTATATGTTTAATCAAATCTATTTATTTAAGTAAAAAATACCAATGAAAATTAGGCATATTAATCATGGGTTAATGTATGCCTAAACTAAAATTAAACAAATGTTTTTATTTTAATTTAAATTTTTAATCATAGGTTAAAATATGTCTAGATTAAACATATTACCCCGCAATAAATACAGTGTAAATTAGTTTCTTAAATGCATTAAGTTTATATTTAATTGTAATATAAAAATTACTTCAATATAATAATTTTAGTTTTATCTTGAAATTTTAGCATCATTCATTTACTAATTTACCTACATTAAATTGAACACTATTTAAAATCTAAAAACAGTCCTAACAATATTCTAACCAATTAAATATTATTTAATTTCCTATCTAAATTTTAAAACCAAACAAAAAATTATCTATAATATATTATTATATTTATAATGCAAATTATAAATTATTAATGTTATTTATCAAATAGAAATCAACCGCGCAAAAGCGCGGATACAACTCTAGTTATCTTTAAATGTTTGGATAGTGTAAATTCCGGTCAAAGAATAATTGTCTATTTGCACTGCTTATTTCAATTAATACCACCACTAGTTGATAATTAGAATAGTGGTTTAACCTCTAATTACCATAAATTATGTTACGAGTCAAAGCCAAAGAAGTTAGTGAAGATGCAGAATATGACAGCCCAACTAATATGTTACCAAACATCTGTGTTTTGGTCTACTCTTTGTGGATCGTGCTAACAAGTGGATTATTTTAAGTTGTGATCTTCATATTTCTCTTACTATCGATTTCTAATCTGTTATTTCAACCGTCAGATGAGTCAATGGTCTTCTTATCGTACGGTTGAAACTTCGTATTAAACTAAAGAATACCAGAAGATGAATCTACATCGTGGAGTACAGAAACAAGTACTTACGAGCTTTGATTCATCGTCCTCTTTGCATAAGAGCCGAAGAGGCCAAAGCTCTCTCTCTCTCTCTACAACTTCAAAAGCAGGAAGGTCTGGCTCGAGACATCCGAAGAAAAACAGCACATATCTAGTGTTTTCTCTGATCCATCACATTGCACAACTTTTCTCGTTTAGGTAACCATAGAGAGAAGGAGTCTTTTCATTTTAGCTTCTAGGTCTTCTCTTTTGATTTTGCCTGAGAAAGTCAACGGCCATGGCGGGTCGTAGAGATAGAAGCCAACAGCTCCGTGGATCTCGAATTGCGATCGCCATCCTCATCGGTATTTTTATCGGCTGCGTCTGCGCCATTATGTTCCCAAACGGGTTTTTCAACTCGAGCTCGTCTCTGACGGCAAGCGAACGCCTTTCCAAATCGAGCGTACAGGTACTGAATCTTAATATTTGTGGTTCTTTCTGTGATCGAGTTACGTAGATTGATTGACCTGAATTGAGAATTCCCTGTGCTAGTCTCAGCCATTATAGGTACCAAGTGGAATTTGTCTAAAACAAAAATTCTTCTTCTTTGGTGATGTGTTTTAGTTCAAGATATCTTGAAACTGGGATATTGTCTCTCAGTTTTGGAATTACGTTGAGTTGTTTATGGATTCTTGAGGATTGAAAATTTGAGTTTGTAGTTTCATCACTTCTTTGTCTTTTTTTCCTTCAGGTTGGATCATCATCTTGTGAATCGTCCGGACGAATCAAAATGCTAAAATCAGACTTTGCATCTCTGTCAGAGAAGAATGCTGAGTTAAAGAAGCAAGTCAGAGAGCTAACAGAAAAGCTACGGTTAGCAGAACAAGGATCGGACAATGCACGAAAACAAGTTCTAGCTTTGGGAACACAGATCAAGGCAGGTCCTTTTGGAACTGTCAAGAGTCTGAGAACTAATCCCACTATCATTTCCGATGAATCTGTAAACCCAAGATTGGCGAAAATTCTAGAGGCAATAGCTGTGGATAAAGAGGTAATTGTGGCTCTTGCAAACTCAAATGTGAAATCAATGTTGGAGGTTCAGATTGCTAGTATAAAGAGAGTAGGTATCACAAACTACTTGGTTGTTGCGTTAGACGATTACATAGAGAATTTCTGTAAAGCAAACGATGTTGCATATTACAAGAGAGATCCAGACAAGGACGTGGACAGCGTAGGGAAAACCGGAGGTAACCATGCCGTCTCTGGATTGAAATTCCGTGTGTTAAGAGAGTTCTTGCAACTCGGTTATGGTGTTCTTCTCTCGGATGTGGACATTGTCTTTCTGCAGAACCCATTCAGTCATCTATACAGGGATTCTGATGTGGAGTCAATGAGTGATGGTCATGACAATAGGACAGCTTATGGATTTAACGATGTGTTTGATGAACCATCCATGGGTTGGGCTCGTTATGCTCACACGATGAGGATATGGGTTTTCAATTCCGGGTTTTTCTATCTAAGGCCTACGATTCCATCAATCGAGCTGCTGGATCGAGTAGCAGATAGACTTTCCAAGGCAAACTTGTGGGACCAAGCGGTTTTCAACGAGGAACTGTTTTATCCTTCGCATCCTGGGTACACTGGCCTACACGCATCCAAGAGAGTCATGGATATGTATGAGTTTATGAACAGTAAGGTCCTTTTCAAAACTGTGAGAAAGAATCATGAACTGAAGAAGAAGGTGAAACCGGTGATTGTTCATGTGAATTACCATCCAGATAAGCTCAATAGAATGCGAGCTGTGGTTGAGTTCTACGTAAACGGCAAGGAAGATGCGCTTGATAGCTTCCCAGATGGTTCTGAATGATTAATTCACATGAAAGAGCATGTAGGCTAAAAAGTTTCCCAGTTTCTTCACATTTTGGGATAGTAATTTTCTTTCTTCACAATTGTTTTCTTTATGCTTCATGCCTTCTGCTTTTTTCGTGTACTATGAATTTTGTGCACCTTATGGCTAAAATTTCAACTCTTTCTTACCTCTTCGTTCTTTTTGCATTTATCCTAGTTTAATATGTGCATTATGAACCCTCTTTCTCTCTCTCGCTCACACTCTTGAGCTCTGTTTCAGCCTTGTCTGATATCTGTTTCATCATCCAATGTAACTAAGGTTTGAATGACCTATATTTCACAGAGTTACAGTTCAAGACACTTAATACTAATGTAATATTTGTAATGAATTCCAAAACCTTACAACAAGATGATAAATTGATAACAGAAACATACATCTCAAAGATTCTATCTACAAATAATGCGTTGTGAGACAAACTCACTGGTGCTATGAATATCGATTCTAGGACAAGAACCAAAAGCATGAACTCAACACAACAAGACTTCAATCTTTTCTTTTGAAATGCCATACCGTATCCTGTGTTCTTAATCTCAAGTGCTCAACTACGAGCTTTACCGTTGCCAAGTGTGAGCTCTAGATCCTCCATAGCCACATCGTGGATCTTCTCCCCTTCCCATGGCTTAACTTGGCTGTTCTCGAACTTAAATTCAGAGCTTTGACCAATCTCTTGGGTTGCTGCAGTGTTTGGAGACAGTAGCTGAGGTGCGGGTTTCACTAGGTTGAAAGTAGGAGAGGTTGGCACTGCAGAGCCGCCATGGAATGGCAATGGTTGTTGTGAGAACTTTTGAAAGCTTATCCAATGACCCGAATCAACAGTTGAAGCGTCAGACTCATCACATTCAGGTATAGTAGCCGGTGCATTGAACTGGCGATGATGAGTTGGACTCGAAGGTGCAGATACGGCGTAAAATGGGTAGTTGAAAGACGTCATTGACTGTTTAGCAGCAATGGCCATGGATTGTTTGGTGAAAGATTCCCAAGTAGGCAATGGTTTAGGGTTTTTGGAATTTGGAGATGAGACTGGTGGAGTGACAGGAGCACTATTTGAGATTCTAAGTGGAGGAAGCGATGACGGAATTCCACCGTTCCTCAGGAAAGGGAAGATTGAGGAGATGTTATGTGTGTCGCCACCACGAGAAGGACTCGGGAATGAAGAAGAGGATGGACTGACTTGGTAAGAAAGGATGGGAGTTTCAAAAGGGCTTTGGTTATGGGAAGAGTAAGGAGTGGCTCGAGAGGATGATCCAGCCATGTCACTAGGAAGAGGCTTGTGTCCCTGATGCTCAAATAACAATAGCAAAACCACCACAACGTCAGAATCAGTTGCAAGAAAGAGAACAGTTTTGATAGATACTTAAGATCAAAAGACAATTTTCCACTGAAGTTTAACAACTGCACAACAAAAGTGATGACTCACACTTTCAGCTGCGCTAAAAAGCTAAGGGAGAGATCTATAAATAGTAACCCAGAGAACGCAAATGTTAAAAGAAAGTTCTAATTGTGGAGTTCCAAATTCTACTCCACTCAACCCGAAATAAGTAAGAAGAAGAACTCACCTTCTCCAAGTCAAATCAGAAGAAAGTTAGATCCACTTTTAGAAATTTCAATTTTCTTTTTCCAAAACGAAAATTTCGAATCTTAGGCTAGAGAACCAAAATAATCCGGTTAAACAGAAAACGCATTTTGAATCCAGGAATCCAGAGACTTGAATTTCAACAGCTAAAACATGAAAAACACCCAGAGATAAGCTCAGATCTAAATGTAATGCGTGTAATATTCACCTTGCGATAAGTGGTACCGTCTTCTTCAACCAGCCAACCAGCTTCAGCACAAAGAGCCTTGAGCACTTCATTGTTGTCGCAGTGTTTTGGAAGATTGAAATTGCCTTGAGCTCTGAGTCCAGTATATATCTTAGCAGCTACAGCTCGTCTCCGACGCTCCCTCCTCCGATTGTTCTCCCTCTCTCTCCACGACGGCTTACGCCTCGCCGCCAATGCTGCTGCTGACGTCGACGTCGCGCCGTCAGACGTCATATTCTTCTCCACCCCAAAACCACCTTCAAATCTAAGTCGAGGCAAATTGTACGCACGGAATTTGGTCAGAAGAAGAAGAAGAGTGAGAAGTTAGTGCTCACGAGGAATGCGATTTTCTCTCTTCGCTGGAACTAGAGATAGAATCTTTCTTCATTATTAAAACAGAAGAAGATGCGAAAATTGGGGTAGTATTCAAGTACGTGCCGGTTCATCACATTAAAGAGTTTAACAACCGATTCGATAGAAACACGGCACGTGGCAATATAAATCTGACGAAGGGTGAGAATCGGTGTGGCGTACGTTACTTACTGTGTGGTTTTGCGCGACGAATCAGTTGAAGCAGAGAGTACGTTATGTTTTCTCTCAATCTGAGTAAAATGTGTCAGAGATTTTATAAAGAAAAAAGGATGAGAGACATGTGGGTCCCATTTACTGAAGTGGGTCCCTTCCTCTTATGACCATAAAACACCCCATCTGATTGTTTTTTGGACATTAATTGAAAACAAATGATTTTTAGCCTCTTAGCATTTGATGATTTTTCAAATTAAAATTAATTGTCACTATACTATAGATAATTTTTCACTAAAGTATGAATAAAATAAAATAAATTATGTACTTTTGTCTCGTTCCTTTTCCTATCATTTAAGTGCTATTGTTTTTTACATATTTTCAACATATTGGTCAAGATTTTTAATTGATAAAATTATAAGAACACAATTAAATTTATTCTTAAGTTTGAAATTTATTGTTCAACTAAAAAATAATTTATAAAAAGGTTTGAATGAATTAAAACAATAGCAAACCAAAATAACAAGAACACATTTGAATGAATGAAAAGTAAAAATAAACTCATTGAGGAATAACCTATCACTGTAACAGAAATAAATAATTGGCAAGACATTTAGTATTATAAATTATCGGATTACATTTTCAAATCATGGTGAAAATATTTGTTATTTTTGATTATTGAGAGTTTGACTAATGAATCGGTGTATTATAATAATAGCTAATATAAGTTGGATAAAAAAAACAAAGCAAGAGAAGACCTTACGGTTTGCATTCCTTGCATATTTAATCTTCTTATTAATATATAGCACCATGTAACAAAAAGAAAACTGATATTTTTATCCACTAACCATTATTCAGTCAAAATGGAGAGCCTTTTTTGTTTGGCAGTATCGTTAATTTTGTTTTGGTGTTTTGTAATCATACGATTTGAATGCTATAACAATTCAGCTACTGTATATACGAAATTATTGTTGGGCCCTTCATTAAATCATTTCTCATGATGATTTTCATGTTTTTTTTTTTAAAATGGTGGTAGTTCATTGAACATAGTAGGAAAATGGAATATTGGATTTGCCCCCACACAGAGACCTATCAAAGCAGATATGATTTTCCAACGAGTAGTCACTTATTGAATTATTTTAACACGCTTTTGCCTTTATTTATTAGTATTTTAAAAAACGAAATCTAATAAATGCTGATCTTATTGTACTGATAAATATATAAATATTTATTTTTCTGAAACATCAGTGCTGACAGAAGAAGAAAACAGCAACTAATCGATGGTACAGTTCAAGACAAAAAATCTAACAGTTGTTGTCTGATTCTAACGCTGGTCCTTTCCAATGACGCCATTTCACTAAACAAAACCTTCTGATTATAAGCCAAAGGCTCTCCGTGGGAATGAGCCGTAGAGTACTAACAATCATTGAGTTTGGTCCAAGCCAACATTCTCCTAGCTACAACCTAGCCAATGCACCCACTAATCTTTCAAAAAGTATCTCGAGTCCTGAAAGTGAAGCGGTTCGTTTCCCCAAGAGGTCCATCCGGCAGCCATTTCCCTAGCAAATAACTCAAGGCACCGAGCATTTTGAGACCCTGGAACGTGTTTCATAAGTATATCTACACAGAGCCCAAGTTAAAAAAGTGAGAATCAGGGTAATGTATACAACTTGCATAATGCTTTTGAATGTGACGAAGCCATCGTGAAACAAAGACGTTCAAGAATAAAGATAAGAGTACCTCCAATTGGGGGCTTCCTTGAAAATTCTCCAGGGATGCTTATGATTATCCGGTTCTTATCCAAGAGTTTAAAATCTGGCCTATGTTTTGATCCTGCAGGCTATGACATACATACAAATGGATGTCCCACACAAGTTCATTTTCGCTGATTATTCAACTAACAAAGACGAGAGTAGACTTACTTCGGTAAAGCGATAGCCTAGTAGAAGGTATTCATAAGGTTTATGATGAA
This sequence comes from Biscutella laevigata subsp. laevigata, assembly GCA_900406315.1. Classification (NCBI taxonomy): domain Eukaryota; kingdom Viridiplantae; phylum Streptophyta; class Magnoliopsida; order Brassicales; family Brassicaceae; genus Biscutella; species Biscutella laevigata. The sequence continues at coordinate 12,837 of OVAU01001313.1, forward strand.
CCAGGTCCAGATCGCAAATCAGTGAACCATCTGGTTTCACCTGAAACATTTACATAACAAGGGTGTGAAATTTCAAGTCATGTATGCAACTCAGCAACCAAGACGCGGATCAAGCACTACAAGATGGGCCCACCTTTAACCAATACATTGTAGCAACATACTTAATTCCCCACGCAGGGAATAGCTCTTTCTCAACAAAGTTGAGTAATTTCTCTCTATTGGTCACCCATAAAGCCACGAGAGCTCCTTCAGCATGAGCAAGCTGTTTGATCGGGAGGGATAAGAAGTATCGGTTTGGTAAAGTAGGATACCTAAAATAAAGAACCAAGAATCATGGCTCGTGAACTTTCAGATACAGAAACAGCATATCCACACGAATATTTCAAGTCATTATTAACATTTAACAAAAGGCGGGAACAAACCTTGACTTCTGACGAGCGCTTGCATTTTCCCAGGGTGGATCAATAACTATAAGATTAAAGCCTTCTTCAGGTCTAGCTGCATATATGACGTCAATAAGACAAACAAACTGCTAGGCTTAACCGCGTACCCAAAAAAAAACCCATACAAACATGACTGATCTTTAAACAAAGGACTTGGGACCAATCAACCAAAGCCACAATACTCTAACCCCAGCTTCAGCAAAGCAGACTGTATATAGCACAATAGTTACCAGGAATGAGGTTTGGGATGTGCATTAAATCAGACTTCACGGCAACATGGGAAAAAGAAACGCAAGACCAAAAATGAAGTTAAACTCAGAATGGCTATATAACTCATCAACTAAAAAATTCATCTTTTTTGATAAATCATATACTAGGCAAAGGAGAATTCACTAACCATGTAGAAGCAACTCTTTACGGGCAATATATATTTCCTGTTGGAAAACTCAGCTTCAACTTCTTCTCCCATTTCGTTTACTACTGGGTTATTGAACAACTGGAACTCTCTCTGTTCATAGCAACTCTGAGACGAGCAACCTATTAAGACGACACAAATCCATAAGAACAATCACACCATCAAATTTATGGTTTTCAAATAGGATTTAGCAAGTGAACTAGAGTAGGAAAAAACCTTCATTATCGGAATCTAGATTCACATTCAGTGTTATCTCGTACAAAGGAGCTTGCCACACTCCTCCAAGCTCAACAAAAGAGATTTCATCGTCACAGTTCTTAGGCAACAAACTAGAATCATCATCACTTAGACCTTTCGTTAAACTCAGCAGCTCGATTTCCCGTAGGATTGATTCATGCGCTTTTGATAAGAACAGCCTCGCTTCCTGCAATCCGAAAGCATCCACAGTGAAACTATAGTCCTGTAGTAAGAAAAAAAAAATAGAACGGGGAGCAGTAATTCGTTTAGTTTAAAGTTATGACCAGATGACGAAGATCAGAAGCTTGTTCTGCTGCACTTGGAAGGTGAGGACTAGGGTTCTTCTGCTTCCGTTTTCGCTTTTTCGGATTAGAGTCGCAGGGTTGTAGATTGAGATGCTTGGAATTGAAGAAACGAGAGTAGTAAGCAGAAGATGAAACCCTGAATCGTGTATACGAAAGATTGATGATACGAACTGGGTCTAAGAAGAACCATTCCGAGCCGTCGGATTCGTAGATACCCGAATCAACGAAACGAGCTATCCGATCAATTTTCGCCATTACGGCTGAATACAATATCTCTGCTCAAACAAACCCTTCGTCTAAGACTATTTATTCTCATTAGCCCCTTTGAGTTTCCATAATTGATCATAATTAACCCAATAGTTTTAAAATGTATTAAGAGACCCAAATCTCGTTGGAAATTCCAATTTCCAACCCTCAAAACAATTTCCGATAAGGCTAATCAAAATATTTTAGTCATTTAAATCAAAACATTCTGGTCTCTAGCTTTATTAATAGGTTATGTTTTTCTTCAAATAAATAAAAAAAGTAAGGAAATTTTGATTTTGAGTTTTTTTGGAGGGAAATGAAATGGTAAGCATTTAAAGTTATAAATAATTGAAGCAAGAGTTTGGTGAGGGGTCGCTTTGATAGTTTCCCCAAATGTGGGGACGGTTTTATTTTGTGGGTGGGCTTTGTAAACCGTGACTATGGAAGCGGATAGAGCGTGCGGACAAAGCAGGTAAAGTGGATAAAGCGGATTAAGGCCCCGAATGGTGATAACGGGCAGAGCATGCAGACAAAGCAGATATAGTGGGCAAAACGGATTAAAAGCCGGCAAAGTGGGCAAAGCGGACAAAGCAGTTAAAAAAAATATGTTGAATGATGATATGTAGTACGGACAGAGTGGGCAAAACAGTTAAAACAACATATATATATATATATAACAATAACATTAATATTACACAATTATTTTATACACCTTATGAAATTTTTAATTATTAAGTAATACATGACATAAAATAAAATATAACTAAAAACATTATGTTGAATGGAGATGTGTAGTATTGAATTGTTAAACTATTTTTTCTAAAAATTGAATTATATATATATTATTTATATAGTAATTATAATACTA
>OVAU01001314.1:0-15348 GCA_900406315.1 Biscutella laevigata subsp. laevigata
TATTTAAATTATTGTAATTACACTATGTATTGGATTAAAAAAATGTGTATATATTGTATTTTTCATAATAGATATGTGTTGACAAAAAAATAGATNATATAAGTTAAAAGTATAAATAAATATGAGACGATCAATTTATGTAGAACATAATTATCCCTTATATATTAATTCAGAAACATTTTTTAAAAAATAACCTTACCTTCACGTGTGATTTACATAATATGCCATTTTATATCTACTTTAAAAAAATATTTATCTAATAACATTTAGAGAATATTATACAACCATATATTTCTTATTCCACTTTTCTAGGGATATATATTTATTGAATCTAAAATATAGAGAATTTAAATATAAATTGATAATACTATCAATAAATAGTTATTTTAATATTTAATATGGATAAAAAAATAATTTCAATAATTATTTTGATTGATAATAGCAATATTTAAATATTAATATAGGATATATTGTTTTGTTGGTGTAGGTTTGAAAATATTCTTAATGTAGTTATTAATATTATATGTATCATCATTTTTTTTTGTCAGCGTATCATCATAATCAAATATTCATGAGTTTGCATTTATGCTGGAAAAAATAGGCTTAATTCATTTAATAAAACTTTATACTCATAATTATATATAATTCATAAGTAAATTAGTATTAAATAAATTACAAATTAATTTTAGTAACTTTATATATATATATAAATCGGTATTGTATTCATATTATATTCTTTTTAAATAACAGATATTTGTTAAGATAATATATAACAGAATTAATTATATTTTCGTAAATTTATAATTATATTTTCTATTATAAGATCCCGCACATAGAGCGGGTAAAAATCTAGTCATAAATTAAAAATTAAATTTAAATTATAGTATTATACTATAAATCAAATATTGTAAATTACCATCTCATAAAAATCTAAATTAAATATTGTAAAGTTTAAAGCGAGAAGTAAATTAGAATCTTGTTGTAAAGGATAAATCAAATATTAAAATAATTTGATTTTTTAAAAAATAAATCTTTTTAAAATTCGTTTTAAAATTAGAATAATATTTAAAAATCTGTTTTGTAAATAGTATCTTGTGAGAAAATATTTAAGTTTCATTAAAAAGTTTATAGATATATTTCCAATTTTACCCTTAATTAAAATTACATAAATTTCCAATTTTATCCTTTATGAATATTTTTATTTTGTTCTTTAAATTAATTTTTACAAGGGCATAACATGTAATATTTTAGTTATTTAAAAGTTATATTCTTAATAGTCACTCTGAAATAATACTATAGAGATTATGTATAAAAAACATTGAAAATATATTACATAACTATATTTTTAAACATATTATACAATATATTTGATTATGTAATATGAATATATTACATCTCCTCTTATGTTTGGGATCAGGGGTCTTGGATATGGGGAAAGTTGTTACAGCTACGCCCTCTCGCGGCCTCCTTTATGCGCTGGGATATTGGTCCGGGTACGAATATCTCGTTCTGGCATGATAACTGGACTTCGGAAGGGCCCCTCCTGCTCCGTTTTGGGGACGCCGGGCCTAGTCGTCTGGGTATCCCGATCTCCTCCACGCTCGCCTCGGTTATTGGCATGGCTAGGCCAGGGAGACTCCACAGATCCGCCGATCTTAATGCTGTGGAGTCTCTTATTGTTCACCTTCAGTTGCGTCCGACTACAGAGGAGGTTGACAGAGTGCTCTGGCGTACGTCTTCTAGTCGTTTCTCAGGCCGTTACATCTCCTCTTATGTTTGGGATTGTGTTCGTACTCGTGCTCCGCGGGTACCTTGGTTTCGGGGGGTGTGGTTTACTCACTCGGTACCTCGTTATGCTTTCATTACTTGGCTTGCAGTTCGCGACCGGTTGTCTACTGCTGCTCGTGTTGCGCGCTGGTTTGGCGCTTCCCCGCTCTGTACTTTTGGGTGTCAGCTTCAGGAGACTCGTGATCATTTGTTTTTCACTTGTCGGTACTCTTCTCAGGTCTGGTACCTGGTGGTCCAGAACTTTATGCCTCATGATTACCACACTCGGTGGGACCGTCTACTTCCTCAGCTCACGGATCGGTCATACTCTCCGACTCGACTACTTTTGTTCCGCCTCATGTTTCAGTCCACTCTTTATCACATTTGGAGTGAGCGGAATTCTCGCGCACACTCTTCACGTCCCCCATCACCACCTCAGATTCTTGCCCGTCTGGTGACCCGGACCATCCGAAATAGATTACTTTCCATTTCCCCACCTGGGGGGCTTGGTCGCGATCTACATTTGGAATGGCTTCGGACTCGTCTGCCGATTGCGGAGCCGGGAGGAGATGTGTAGCGGGACACTCTTTTCCTTAGCTGTGTTTTTCCCATGTGGTTTTCGCAGCTAAGGTTTTTATCGAGGCCGGCTACTCATCTCACGTTCTTGGTTAGGCCCCTTCTGTTTTTTTTTCCTTGCACGTCTATCCTTCTCGTTTTTGCTCTCAGATTGTAGCAGGTTTTCCTGTATAAACGTTTTTTTTTTGTGGTATATAATTTTACATTACAAAAAAAAAAAAAAAAATATGAATATATTATGATTACTAAGTGTTCAACTAAATGTTTCATCTAAACTTTGGGGTTTTATATTTTTTCGGTATCCTAGTTGTCGATCACATGCACATGCCAGTATTTTCAATGTTTAGATATGCAATTAATATTACATAAGTAATATTAAAATTTTAGATATGTATATATTTCCAATATTTATTTATAAGAAGAGTTCCAATATTTATTATTATTTTTAAGGTTAGTATATTTTAAATTTTTTCTATCAATTTTAAAAAAAATTAATATTAATTTCTACTATATTTAATATACTTTCCAGATATTCGAACCCAAACCGAATTCCGAAGGATCTGACGGGAACAAAAAAAATAACCAAATGGAACCTCTAAATTTTAACCCAAAAAACCGAAATCTGAATGGATATTACCAAAACCCGAACGGATACCCGAACGTCTACCCCTACTTATAAGAATGTTTAAATTTTTCCAGCTGACAAAAATAATTTTCATATCTATTATACTAAAAGAAAATAAATCTACCACAAAAGTCATTAGGACAATTTCATCTAATGACTAGGCAAATATTTTGTTATAATAATTTTTTTTTATGATAATATATCTAATATAATATGGTTACAATAATTTAAAATTTAAAATTTAAGGATTTAATAAGTACAAAATATCAAATAAATATCTTTAGTAGAATATTCTTTGAATGTATTAAAATTTTGTGATTTATTCAATTATATATTTTCCGTTCTATATTTGTTACAAAAGAATATTTCTTAATAATTCTATATTATTGAAAAATATTATAAACGTCTTTAATGCGAGTTTAATTCTAGTATTCATGGAAAGAAATATTTTACAAATTATTTCAATTTTTTCAGAACTGGAAATAGTATAAATAGAATAAGAATATGTATATGTTTCTAATATGAATGTCATGAGGAGAATTTTACAAAATGGTATAGTTTTGTGTGAATGGATTAAAAAATAATAAAAAATTTTGTCTCAGCAACAAAACAAATACTGTTAGAGTTAAATTTTGGTCAAACCTAAAACAAATTTATTCTAACTTGTTTATCGGATACAGTTAATAAAGGTTATTCTCATAAATATTCCAATAGTTACTTTCAAATATATGATCATATCTTTTAGATATTTAATTGAATAATCGAACAAAAAATTATGCCCAAACACATTCGAACCCTAAAGTTATCCACTCCATCTCATAATTGATGATGATCATTTATGTAGAAATTTTCTAAAGCTTTAGAGTAAAAGTGATACAAAATACTCGATCAAATTCAAAACCTTTATTGAACCAACGAAACAGAGAATCAATGTTTAGGAAATAAAGAAATTCAAAGCAGCTTACAAGAATCGCATATGAGCTAATTCTGCAAGACTACAATGGCGGAAGCGAAAGAGAGCAAAGCTCGAATAAAACGTAACAGAAATTTCTCGAATGCTTTTGACGAAGCCGTTAAGGTCGTTATAAGCTTTCCCGCTCTTGATCTTGATCGTTGATTCTTCTTTTAATCTGAGCCGCACACATGTCCTTTATGATTATGTATCAAATCCTCCCCCTCTGACCAACCAGGACCTCATGGTTGAAAATCTGGATACTTGCGACACAAATCATAAAAGAACTCCCAAGTAGCCTCGGAAACGTCTTCATTAGACCACTTGACCAACACTTTAGTGGCGGCTCGACCCTGTCTTTGCACCATTTTCCTCTCCAATATGCGTTCAGGAACTTTCTCCATCACATCTTGAAGCACTGAAGGTAAGTTTGTGCCCACTGCTACATTCCCCACCCGTAACTTCAACTGAGAGACATGGAATACGGGGTGGATACGAGACGTCTCAGGTAGCTGCAATCTATACGCCACCAAACCACACTTGTCTTCCACTCTGTATGGTCCATTGTATTTAGGAGAAAGCTTTATGTTGCTTCTCAACACCACTGACCCTTGACGGTAAGGCTGCAATTTGACATAGACCATATCACCAATAGCAAAACTTCGATCAGAGCGACGTTTATTAGCCGATTGCTCCATTCGATGTTGAGCCCTCCGTAGATGAAACTTCAGGATTAACAGCATTTTCTCACGTTCCTGCAAATTCTGAGCAACCACAACAACCTTAGCTTCACCAGGAACATAAGGCAAATGGAGTGGTGGGGCTTGACCATAGACAGCTTCATACGGAGACATTTGTGAGCCAGAATGGAAGCTTGTGTTATACCAATACTCAGCGAGAGGTAACCATTTGCTCCACAAGTGAGGCCGATCACTGCTCATACAACGCAAGTAAGTCTCAAGGCATCTGTTGATAACCTCCGTTTGACCGTCACTTTGAGGGTGATAAGCGCTAGAGTAATTCAACGAGACACCTTGTAAGGTGAATAATTCCCTCCAAAAGTCATTAGAAAGATTGCATCTCTATCGCTGACGATAGACCCTGGAAAGCCATGTAGTTTAAACACGTTATCCAAGAATGCCTGAGCCACAGTGGCTGTAGTATACGGATGTGACAAAGCTATGAAGTGAGCAGCTTTTGTCAGTCGATCTACCACAACAAAAATCACCGATTTGCCGTATGAAGGAGGTAAACCTTCTATAAAATCCATGGAAAGATCTGTCCATACAACAGCTGGGATAGGTAATGGCTGAAGTAAACCTGGTGATGATGCAGTGTCGTACTTGCATTGTTGACACACCGAGCAACTTCTAATGAATTGAGCAATATCTTTTGCCATTCCTTTCCATTGAAAGATGCTCTTTACTCTATGATTTGTAGCATCACGCCCCGAATGTCCTCCCAAACCTGAGCAATGCAACCAATCAAGAATTCTATTTTTAGTGTTGCTACATTAGGAACCACAATCCTTCCTCTGCGTTTAAACAGATCATTAGACCAAATATACTCTTTGTGAGAAGCATGGTCTTGTTTAACCTCTTCGATTAATGTCTTCATCACCCCATCTTGTTCATAACCATCTTTAATTTGTTGCAGAAAATCTGTTTCAAGAACAGATAAGGACATGTTCAAAATTTCAGCGCCTTCCATACGAGATAAAGCATATGCAACAACATTCTGCTTCCCTTCTCTATATACAATCTCATAGTCAAATTCCAGCAGTTTAGGCAACCACTGTTGCTGAATCGGTGTATTCAATCCTTGCTCCAAAAGGTACTTCAAGCTCCTTTGATCAGTTTTGATAACAAAATGTCCCTGCAACAGATAATGCCTCCATTTTTGCACTGCAAAGACCACCGCTAATAACTCCTTTTCATATATGGAGAGGTGGAGTTGTTTTACTTGGAGGTGTCTACTAATGTAAGCTAAAGGATGGTCATCTTGCATTAGAACTGCGCCAATCCCAGTACCTGAAGCGTCTGTTTCAACCACAAAAGGTTTATCAAAAACAGGTAAAGCTAACACTGGAGTAGAACATAATGCTACTTTCAACTTGGCAAACGCCACTTCTGCTTCTTGACCCCATTGGAATGCATCCTTTTTTGTCAGCAACGTTAGAGGTCGCGCAATACTCCCAAAGTTTTGAACAAACCGTCTGTAGTAGTTTGCCAAGCCCAAGAACCCACGTAGTTGTTTCAAACCTGTAGGTGTTGGCCAATCCTGCACTGCCTGAATCTTTTGAGGATCAGTCGAAATACCACTCTTTCTAATAAAATGGCCCAAATATTCAACTCGTGGTGTACAAAATGTGCATTTGCTCCTCTTTTCAAAGAGTTTGTTTGCCCGCATTACTTCGAACACACACTGTAAATGCTCATAATGATCCTTACTTGAAGCGTTGTAGATCAAAATGTCATCAAAGAACACCAAGACAAACTTCCTTAGAAACTCACCAAACACAGAATTCATCAATCCCTGAAATGTCGCCGGAGCATTTGTTAGTCCAAAAGGCATAACTCGATACTCAAAGTGGCCACCGTGTGTTTTGAAAGCAGTCTTGTGGATATCCTCTGGAGTCATTCTGACTTGGTGATAGCCAGCTCTTAAATCAATCTTAGAGAATATCTCTGATCCCCCTAATTCATTCATTAAATCTTCAATAAGTGGAATAGGAAATCTGTCTTTTACTGTAAGTGTGTTCAATCCTCTATAGTCCACACATAGTCTCCAAGATCCATCTTTCTTCTTAACAAGAACAACTGGAGACGCAAAGGAACTGGAGCTTGGTTGTATCGTACCAGCATCAAGTAATGCTTTCACCATCTTATCAATTTCATATTTCTGTTGAACTGCATATCGATATGGCCGCATATTAACCGGATTAACCCCTCCAATCAACTGAATCCTGTGATTATGGTTGTCACGAAAGGGAGGAAGACCCTGAGGTTCCTCAAAGATATCCTTAAACGTCTGCAACAACTATGTTAATTCTGGTTCTTCCACAGTATCTGCGGCAATAGTGTTGATGAAGAAACAATGGCCACTGCTCCTTTCTTGGTCTGTTTCCACACACATCATCGATAGTTGAGCCTCAGATTCATTCAACGTGTTCAATTTCCCCACCTTGATGACTCTTACTGAGTCAGGTTTAATCCCATGTAACCAAACCTTCCTTTGATTTACTTCGAACTTCATCGTGAGTTTATTGAAATCCCACGTGATTGGTCCCAAAGTTTGCAACCATTCTACACCCAACACCGCATCACATCCTGTGAGATGAATAACCATGAAATATGCAACAAAGCTAGTGCCCTGAAAATCCCAAGGTAACCCTTCTATCTTAGCTGACACTTTCAACCTGTTACCATCAGCTACTTTTACACTTGCATTATCCTCACTCAACAACGTACAACCCAGCTTCTCTGCAATATGAGCATCCAAGAAGTTATGTGTAGAGCCCAAATCAATGAGAATGAATAGAGAACGCTTCTTATGGATTCCCTTAACCCTCATTGTGTTGTAAGTGGAAATGCCTGCTATAACATTGACAGAAATCTGCGCAATTTCCCCATCAGGTTCCATTACTTCCTCCTCCAAATCAGTCATCTCCACATACTCAATTTCCTCACCTTCTAACCAGAATAACTGGCCTTTCTTGTGAGTCTTATAGTGCTCCGGAGAGTATTTCTCATCACACAGGTAGCATAACCCTTTGGCTCTCTTCTCAGCCATCTCCTCTTTCGTCAATCTTCTTGGCTGATCAACAGGCATGGTTTGTGCTACCGGAGTGCTCTTTACAAAGTCCTTTTTCCACTGACTCGCTTGATATGGCTTATTGTTAACCTGAGATCACCCCACTGGCAGTTGTGGATGCGCCGTCTCGTACAATCTTGCCAACACAAAACAACGTCTCACAGTGTGTGGATCCAGCATTTTGACATGCATTTGCGTATCTAATCTCAGACCTGCCAAATACGCACTGACCAAGTACTCTTCAGAGAGACGCACACTAATATTCTCAAATTTGTTGTTATAAGCAACAATGTCATCTGTTTCTTGTAACCTTTTTAACTCCGCAATCGGATCATCACCAACATCTTCGAATCTCTCCTTTAGTAACAACCTGTAAATCCTCCAATCTTGAAATTCTTGGTGAATTTCATCGGACTGCACTAAACCTTGGTGCCAATCATCAGCTTCATCATCCATATGAATCGAAGCAATCGTAACCTTTAGATCCTCAGGTGTTCGATCCAAAGCAAAGAACTGCTCAACTTTGTATAACCATGACTTAACCCTATCGCCATTAAACCTAGGGAAGTCAATCGTGTGAGATTATGATAAGCATTGAACGTACCGTTCTGGTGCGGCATCTCCACCACTCGATTTCCAGGTCTTGCCGCTAACGGCGATTGCCTCGTCAGTGGAGCGATGTCATGCGTCGACGTCGAAGGACCGTTGCTTTTATGTGGTCCGAACGCCTCAAACATATCGGTGATGTGTTTCTCCAACATCGCTTTCTGCTCCGCCATGGACGCTCTCTGCTCCGCCATGGAAGATTCCAATTGCGTCATCCGCGAATCCAAGCTATCATCGACGATCTCCTTATCTATACGTGAATTAGCTCGTGTCGCCATTGACGTTTCCGAGGATCGACTTACAGCTGATACCTTCGATACAAAATACTCGATCAAATTCAAAACCTTTATTGAACCAACGAAACAGAGAATCAATGTTTAGGAAACAAAGAAACTCATAGCAGCTTACAAGAATCACATAGGAGCTAATTCTGCAAGACTAAAAAGGCGGAAGCGAAAGAGAGCAAATCTCGAATAAAATGTAACAGAAATTTCTCGAATGCTTTTGACGAAGTCGTTATGGTCGTTATAAGCTTTCCCGCTCTTGATCTTGATCGTTGATTCTTCTTTTAATCTGAGCCGCACACGTGTCCTTTATGATTCTGTATCAAAAAGATAAAATAATTTTGTAGTGAAAGTAATGAATTCTTCATCAGATGATAATTGTATTACATAGGCTAAATAAAACCAAAATAGTTCCACGATAAATAAGATTACAAGAGAGATAATAACAAATTATCTAAACAGTATGTAATAGAATATCCTTACATTCTATCACAATTCTGCAGTTAAAGCATCGGATGTTCGTATGGTTAAACTGGAGTCACATTCGTAGAACAAAGGTGTTGTTATCCTTTGTGAAAATGTCGATATACGGAAGAGAAGAAGACACATGGACGACTCTTACCTCTCTGATAGTAATATTCTCTCGAACAAAGTGTATATCTAGCTCGCTCATTGTGTTCACATAAGCTAGTGCTTCACATGATTTGTCGACATATAAACTAAGCTTACTTATCGGGCAGCTAATCCAGTTTCTGAGCTTGGACTGATATTATTGGTTGGTGTTTTGATACCCATGAGACAAAGTTGAGACCGAGAAAGACATAAGACGTGATTGGTAAGATGGGGAACAAAATATTACTGTCAGTAGTCGAGAGCGAGAATTAAGAGTGGGATTTGAGAGTAGAAGCTAGAAGTGAGAGTCGGAAGCTGGGAGCGAGAAGTGAGAGCCGGAAGTTGGGAGCGAGAAGTGAGAGCCGGAACTGTGAGCTGGGAATGAAAGATGTGAGTTGGGAACGAGAGATGTCAGTCAAAATTAGAAATATAAACTTATATTTTTAAAAAAATAAAAATATTTCATTTATTATAAAGATATAAAAAATATCTCAATAAAAAATAAATACTATAACTAAATAATAAAAATAATATATTTATGACTTCTCGATATATATGTTGCAATATTATCCTGAATACCCGTCATATATGCATCACTTGTAGGCATATAATCATTTTTTGAGTTTCTTGATCATCATCTGATTCAAATAGATCAAGCACTTCTTTATCCAATTGTTCATACGATTGACAATCTTCATCAATATTTTATGATTTTCGTATGCTACAACAATCTTGCAATGTGTTTGTAAATCACATCGTGATGAATTTCTGGTAATAGCAAAATTTCCCTTTCAAACCTTGAAAGTTCGCTCAATCACGAAACGTAAAGAAGAATGACGTTTATTAAATGTTTTGTTCTAATTTTATATGGTCTTCCTCGCTGTTTATGTGGATGATATTGAATTCGGTGATATGAAGCAATATATCATTTTCTGTTAGGTATCCATAATCAACGAGAAAATATTTCTTTCGGATAGAGTTGGAAAGTATTCATCCTTGTGTGCACAATATGTCAATATTTTAGAATCGTGTGCTCTTCTTGGTGTTCTCATATGTATATATGAGCTTCATATTGAAGTTACAAATTGGAAGGACGTACATGGTAGGATGTTGCTTCCTCAAGTTCTAATAATTTTTCTTTTTATCAATCCCAACTGAAACACGTACCATCTTGAGCTTCAATGCACCCATTGAAAAAAGGACAATTTCTTTTATTAGAAGACAAAATCGGGTCTACCTTGGAAAATTGGCTTTCTCCAGGATTTATGTTGTCTTCAAACATACGTACTAGTGCATCCAAAATTTCATGAAACTTTTTGTTCACTATCTCTTGTTGCGTTGATAATGTGTTGCAATTGTTCACTGAATTTCATCATGTACAACAATCTCAAGAAACATTGCAACAACCTCTTCTAATCCACATTCACATGATTCTGGTAGTCCATAATTATTCTTAAATTTACTACACAACCCTCAAAAGGGTTTTTAATTGATGCATTCACAAAATTTGCATAGGATGACACCATCCACGTCATCCAACCTATTCTCATAAATTTATAGTTTGGGTCCGGCCTTTCTTTCTTATTAGCAATGAAACTAGTGTAATAAAATTTTAAATGTACCAAAAAAACTAGTTCCTGAAAAAAAAATATAAGCCAATCAGTTATTAATTTATTATATTAAAAAAATAAACAATTTAAAAACACCACAAAAACTCGAAAATTAAAAACAAGAAACAAATTTGAATAAGAAAATCGATTATTCAATGTGAAAAATAGAAATGATGTCCAATCACTTTTTCCTGTTTTATGTTCGAAAAACTTAATCTTTTCTGCCTCATTTGGTAGTGACATGAAGATCTAGCGGCCACTCACATCTGATGCAAGATAATCAATTACAGCCCAATACAACTCACTATCATGATCCAAAGTAGTTATCTTGAGTAATTCTTGCATACACGCATCACAACTTAATGAATTCAAATATTCAAATGTCTCTCAACCACCTCTCTAAAATTTTCCTTGATCTTCAATAATAGCAGTTATTAGACGATCCCACTTCTATGAATTACTTTGTTTACTATATGATCTCATTTTTCCTTTTTCACGTGAAGATAATTTAATAATTGTACCAACTAATTCTATTTCTTCATCAAACTCCACTATTTGTGGAGGTATACTTTATATCACACAACATTTGTCCTGATTTAGCGCGAGGTTGTCATCCCTCACTAACTAAAACCATTGACGAAGCTACATAGTAATTAGGGGATCACATGACCTAGTAAAATCCTAAATTGATTAAATTTACACATATTTTTTTAGACAAGTATGGACTTAACTACTTAAAATTTTCTCTATTATACCCTCTAAATAAAATTTAATTGTCTTTCTTGCACCCTATTATTAGCTTTTATTCTCTAAAATTTAATTAAATTTTACTTGAAAATGTTTTTACTTTAAGTAATATCAGAAAATTTATTGAACAACAAAATTTTGATCCCTGTAAAAAGAAAATTCTAGATCCGCCACTAACGGAAACTGTAACTTGAGCATATGAACTTTTAAGAAGAGAAATGTCCTGTAAAATATGTGTTTGCATTTTAGATGGGTCTGGGTAGCTCAATAATGCATGTACAAAATATAAGTTGACAATAATTGTTAAATAGAAGATTCAAAAATAATTTTATAACAAAATTATTTAGATTAGTTTCAAATTAATTTACATTTTTAATTCATTCCACCAATTTATTGACATGTCGATCTTTCTGAGATATTAAAGCTCAATCCAGTAGCAATTTGTATCACAAATTTGTAAACATCATTTTGTTTTTTCACATGATATGATACTTAAATTTAATCCATAATAAATTCATACCAAAAAGTTATAAAATTTCACTCAGACGCTTATACCAATTTCAATGTCATATACCTTTCGAATGACCTTTGTCATTCTGGTCATTGCATAGTTGCAAGAATATATGACTCAAATAAGTTTTAATTAAAAATAAACATATAAAGAACATAACAATCTACTTATAAATACACATTTATAAGTATATTTATATCAATTAAAATGATAAATAAAATAGAAAACAATTTTTAGCCATAGAGAATTATAAAAAAAAGAAAAAAAAGAGGATGATGTTGAAGAACTCTTCGTCATATTTCTAGATAAAAAATCAAATTAATCTTTATAGTATTATTTAAGGATCACTTTTAAGAAAGTAACCTTTAAATCAGTAAAATATTACATGATATGTCATTAGAACAAATAACAAATTAAAAATATTCATCAAGGGTAAAACTGGAAATACATGTAACTTTCATTAATGGTAAAACTAGAAATATATATAATCAAAGAATTAGGTTATAATAATTTAAATATTGAGATTTAAAAAATAAAAACTATAGTTATATATTTAATTTCATTTTTTAAATATCATAATTAGAAAATATTAAAAAAATGAATTTTAGATATAATTTTAATTAAAAACAAATTTAAAAATAAATAAAAAATCAGATATGTTAATATTTTATTTATCCTTTACAACAAGATCTTAATTTCTCTCTCTTTTAAAATTTCACAATATTCAATTTATATTTTTTTGTCCAATATATAGTATAATTACTGTAATCTAAATATAATTTTTAGTATAGGATACTTATGTTCTACATCATTTTTCCTCGTCATATATATTAATTTCACTTGAATAGAGTTGACGCTGATTTATCTTGTTTCATTTGCCTTTTAACTTAAAAACGTAAATTCACTATGAATCAATGAATTGAAAGAGTGTCTGACGAAAGCAAATCTTCAGGTATTATAGTCAGCTTTAAACTAAACCGGATTCTGGAAAAATCTGCAAATTTAGTTTGGCCTGGCTACAGAAACTCCGTAGAAGAGTAATTGTTTGTTTCCATAAAGCTGCAAATTGAATCATATAGGAGAATCGATTATGCGTTTAATCATCTAACATTCTTAAGAGATTAAGAACATTTCATCTGCTTTTGATTACTGATTATCAAAACACTTCTATATCTATGCATTTCTCTGAATTATGAAGCGATGTAAGAGTAGCAGAGGCGAGAGCAGCAGCGGTCGGTGTCAGGTTCAGAGGAGACAGGGTCGGAGGTTGTAGGAGACGGGGTCGGAGATCGAAGGTCGGAGGTTGGAAGAGATGGGATCGGAGATTGAAGGTCGGAGGGGAAGAGGGTCGCGTTGGTATCGGGGTAGAAGGAGTTTAGGTCGTATTCAATTAGTTCTGGGTTTCTTGGTTTTCAATTAGTTGGTTTAGCTTAATTTATTGGTTAAGTTAATTTCAAACTTGATTTTTAGTCGCAAATCACGGTACCAAACGCGATTTCACTGTTTGTGTGTACCTACATATATATTTTTGTGTTTGTGTAGAATGGATATTGAAAGTTTTGTTTCAGGTAGCGTTGTAAAGAGGGTTAAAGTTTGTATAGATAAAACGTGTTTTGATAGTTACCAAGGGATATAACTCGTCCACCCCAGAAAAACACTTTTGGATTGCTACCAAAGTTTTTTCCCCATCTAATAATTTAACCAATAAACAAAAAGCGGAAAGCTTTTTTATTATTGTTAGGTCTCATTGGTAAGGGTTGTGACTGTAAACTTTTACTCTAAGCTTTTAAAACTTTTGGCAAAAGTAAATTTAACTGTACTTTTAAAACTGATAAAATTTTAATTGGTAAGACCAGTCTGTAGAGATTGTGACTGTTATTTTAAATAATCTTTTTAAATTAAAAAATATTAAAAATTTAAATTGTAAATTTAAAAGATATTCATAAAACATAAAGACTTGTATTACAAATAAAGTTATGAAGGGCCATGGTTGCATTAAAAAAAAATAATTTAAAAGATATTTGCTTACATATTCTTGTTCTGACTGAAAATCAGGATCATCAAGATTTGTATTGCGAATAAAGTTATGAAAGACCATGGTTGCCACTACAATTTTTCACATCGTAGATATTTGGTATCTCACTTTATCTCTCACAACTCGTCACTTTCCTTTCCATACTCCAAAATTTCTTTCAATAACATATCGAAGTGATGAATGTCGTCGATTAAACATTTCTTTATAATTTCTTTCTTGTGGTTGGTTGCGAAACCTATCTAGGTGATATCGATCTCCTCTATATGGGAAAAGAAATCCACGTTATAGTGCATATCCTAAATCCCCAATATAGTACTTACCTTCAAGTGGGTGATGAAAAGTAGGATCGTCTTTTGTAGCAAGTGAGAGAACATTTGCATCATGTGCAGACTCTGGAATACCAACATAAATATATGTAAACATATGTCAAAGTCGCATATTGCAAAGGTTTTCATAGTTGTATCTCCGTGTCAATTCCAATATCTTCGTTCCTCCCGTCCAGAAACCATGACTGGTACATGTGTTCCATCAATTGCACCTATAAATCCTGTAAAATGTGGCTAATAATGCCAATTAGATTGCAACTTTGGATGAACATGCCTAAGAGCCGTTGGATCCGGTGCAAACATATCAATGACCATCAATACCATTGCATTAAGTACCTCATGAATTTTTCTTGAAATTGTCTCAGTTGAATGCCCAAATGTATGCATTGTAGTTCTTGTGTTATATTATGGCCACATATGTGTAGGAATATAGCTACACTCTTCTTTGCAGACATGTTGCATGTATTGCGCAAACCATAACTATTTTCTAGATTGCCGCATAATTCAGAAAGAACTCCGACCACATTCTTAACATATTATGGGATCGACTTGGATGACCATTGATCATATCATGAATAAAATTCTGCCCACGTTCTGCATTTGAACATAAAAGCCTCATGACTATATAATCACCTTGATCATTTTCTCAATTCCTAGTAAAACGCATCATTTTCTTTGTCTTCAAGTATTTTCCATAATAATGTTTTATTCTATATTTAATAGAGAAAACAAATAATCAAACTTTACCATATAATCTATTTAATTATGTTAACTATAAATTACAAGTATAAAATTTAATATAATAGTTTTTTTATATATTACATGTCTGACGTGAAGAAGATGATCATGTCATTTAACGAAAAATAATATATAATATAAAAAAA
>OVAU01001316.1:0-15344 GCA_900406315.1 Biscutella laevigata subsp. laevigata
GTTGGATCTTTGAGGTGGGTGCCTTGAACTGTTGTGTATCTATTCTTGGAGTAGTCGTATGGACTTATGAGATCAACATAGAAGAGTGAAATAGAAAGAGTTCATACATAATACAGCCCGACTAAAGCATATCAGTCCGTCCCAACCCTTGAGCCTTAGAGGAGTGAAGTCGTTGAACCAAGAACTTGAGGAGGAGTTTCTCATGGGGTAAGCCCATTACAAGAGCCAATTTAAGATTGAAAGGAGGGTGATGTGGCAGCTTGAGAAGCTTTCTTATATTGTAACCTTACTTTATTATATAAGATTTTAAAAATACTTAAAAATATTAAATATTTAGGCTTAAGTTCAGTTTTTTGGATACCCATTCGGGTTTCCGATATAAATAATCGTCGGATCGTAACTCATTCGGGCCTTAGAAAAGTTTTGGTCCGACTTTAATTCATTTTTTTCAGATCGGTTATCGAATTACCTTTCAGGTTCGGATAGAATATCCGGCCTAGTTGGTATGTTGTTAATTAATTATTTTGATCGTGATAAGTCAAACAATTAGGAAACGATGTTGCAATGACCTCGTATTATTATATCTTTCGGCGAATTTAAGATCTAAACTCTCTTTTTATGCTTTTTACTTTAATTCTTTGCGGCAATATGTTCTTTGATTTCGGAAAGTTTGTGGAAGGCCAATCATAGTAAGTAATAACATTCATTCTCCAGTCAGCATTATCTCCACCCCCCACCATAATCCCCTTTTAATTACAGCTTTAAGTAAATTTGGAACGCATGATTTTAGCACACTATGTCACTATCCATTTATTTATTTTGGTCTCATGAACTATGCAAAATTATAAAAATACATTAAAAGAATCTTTGTTAGTTGCTTGTAAAAAAACAAAAAAAAATCTTTGTTATGTATATTTCATTTTTCCCCTTTATTTTTGTTTAGACCGTTAAAATAACAAGTACAGAAAAATAAAATAAAAAATAATACCAAGTACAATATCAAAGTGCTTTGTAAGAACATCTCCAAAGTCAATACCTCAAATTTGAAGTATAAAAAATTTGTATTTTGCAATATTGTCCATATTTTTATTCAACATTATTTATCATCATATAACTTATAAATATTGTAATATTGCACATACCTTTATAATTTTATATTTTCCAATATTGCTCATATCTTAATATTATCACTTTATTTTATATGTTTTTACACTTAATATGTAAAAATTAATATATATTTAAAGCAAAACATAAAAATATTAGTACTAAAATAATTAATATAAAATTTAAAAGTATTATTTATGAGTATTAAATAAATATATGAACTAATATGTAATGAAAAGTATATACCTCAAATTTTGAAGTATCATGGTGGTAATACCTCTAATTTGAAGTATCAACTTTATGATACCTCAAATTTTGAAGTTTTGAGGTATCGTTTAGAATACATGATACCTCAAATTTGAAGATTTGATGTATGGTTTGGAGATATGCTTTTTTTGCACATACATGATATTCTCTCGCGAATTGTTTAGTTTAATGTTCATTTATACATTCAATATTTATCATTAAAACCCATAGAATTGGTTAGTGATATATATGTTTAAAAAAAGTTAGTGATATATTTCTATAAATATAAAATATTAGAATTTGTTGGCTTAAATAGACATTTAAAAAGAAAATGAAATAAGATTACGAATTCGAATTTTCTAGGAACGAAATTATTCAGATTCTAATCTCTAACTCGAAAAATTATGACATGATTATATTTAGGTCAAAAATATCTGAAATTCCTTCATCATCAAGAAAAAATATATATATACATATGTTATTTTAGTAAATACGCGGGTGTTATTTTTCAAAAGTTATGTTAGAAGAAACATTTTATCTTTTATGCAATTTAACTTTTTATTTATATTAAATAAATATGGGGAATAACTTCTACGCGAAGAATAAGATCGCGTTTCCCTGTTTTGCCAAGTGGATACAACATGGGGCCAAATGTCTCCCTTGACACACCCCCACTAATCATTTCACGACACGTATCACTCCACGTCACACATCGTTGCAATGCAGTTGATCTGTTTTTGGTTTTTCGGCACCGTTATAAAATAAAATATTATAATTCCAATGGGCAAAACCGTCATTTAAAGTCTCGAGAAAGTCATCAAAACACCCAAGGAAACGCGCTTTCCACGACGAGATATGGGTGATGTGTGAGTGTGACACTACAATCTCTGATTAATTACGATTATAACCCTGTCTCCACTAACCCTACTTACTAATCATTTTGTTTTATATAAATATATAAAGAAAAGACGCGACTTATGAGAATAATACTTTTGAATTTGGAAAAAATCGACATCAATACATGTATCCTATATACTCAAAATAAAAAAGAGTGTAATACACGCTTCACAATCAATCAATGCTAATAATACAAAAGGAATAAAATCATTAATATACCAATTACCAAACAATGAAATGAATGTAGACCCCGGCACGTGCCAGAGATAAAGCGTGTGAATGACGGTTTTAGCCTTATCACGTGCTTAGTCAAAAACGTGGGTCCTACAAGCTTACTTGCCATTAAGTTTGCCTAGTAGTAGTAGTCCCCTCTATGCGCGTGTGCCTCAATTTCAAACCGTAGGCGCGTGAGAAGGAAACCTCTCTCTTCCTCCACCACCACCACCACTAACTTCTTTTTTCCTTCTACAAATACCTCTCACTTTCTTTTTCCCTCGTCGTCTTCTATGGGTCCCTGAGATTTTTATACAAACTCATCATTGATTCTTAACGAAGCAGCAACCTCTGCTATTATAATTCCCTCCTCGGTATTCAATTTCAAATACAAATCTCATGGAACCTACTAGCTTTATCGACGATGCTGAGTTCTGTCTTCCTCTGGAGTTTCTCACTGATGACGATTTTCTCTTCGAGAAGGAGAACAAAGATGGAGGAATCGATGACTCCAACTGGTGCTTACCTCCGTACGAGCCGCGTCTTGGATTTGGGGTGAACTCTAGCGTTAAGCCGAAAAGTCACGAGGATGATTTCTTAGCCGATTTGACTAGGCAGATGGTTCAATCATCTCTGGAAGATGATTTCTCCGGTGGATTTTGCGGTAACCACATGGTAATTCGACGTTTAACCAATTTTAGGCTCGTAATTTCTCACTGGATTCCGGATTTTATTTTCTGTGGTGGTTGTTTTTTTGACGGTTTTTCTTGTTTCTTGTTATGGTTATACAGGCATGTGGTGCGACTCGTTCGCCTCAATCGACTCTGTGTGGGAACGAAATAGGCTGTGGTTGCCGTTATCAGAATTGTCAGTCGCGAGTTTCTTCTCAGACGGCATGGGATCTGTACTGTGCCGCGGCAGAGGAAGTAGCGAAGATGAATATCTCCAACGAGCCGTACAATATCAGAAAACATTCCGTCTCTGCGTCTAAAAATCCTAACAATGGCTATTACAACAACCAATCGCTGCAATACCAGAAGCTGCAAGCTATACAAGTAATCTTTCAACTCTCATCGTGACTGACATTTGATTTTCCGAGTTTTGAATATATATGATAACATCATGCTGATTGTTTTGTTGATTTTGTCTTCTTGCTTCAGTTTCAGCAGCTGAAGCAGCAACAGTTACTGAAACAACATCGTCAAATGGTTCAGCAGAGCAGAAGAACAATTGTTGATAGCAACAAAAATGGTGGTCCTGCTGGTTTGTCTTCATCTGCATGGTCTAATCCATTTCCAAGGACTGAAAATTCAGGCATGCGCGCTGTGTTCATCGGAGATCACACCAGAAAACGTAGCTCAACTGGCACCGGCGTCTTCTTGCCTCGACGTATTGACCATAATTCTTCAGCCACTGGCGAGACTCGCGAGAAGACCAGTAAGTTCCAGAGCTTTTTCAATTGAGAATACATATATTTTGGTTTTCAACATGGTTGTGATGAGAATGCTGCTATTTTGTTCAGATATATCGACGGTTCTGGTTCCGGCTAGAGTGGCTCAGGTCCTGAATCTAAACCTTGACGAATCTGTCGTCAAGCCAGTGGTTCAATCTTCCGGAAATCTCAACGGTAATAACAAAAATCTCATAAAAGCCCACTACTAGTCCATTTTTGAAACCATAAGCTTAAATATTTTCAATGAGTAGATGTGTCGTGGAGACAACGGAGTAGCGTGCACGGTGGCGTGAAGGCGGAGCAGCCAGTAAACGAGCATCGGTTACCTTCAGACTGGACTTACTGACTGATTTGGTTTCTAGGGTGAAGTTTTTGGCGTGTTTGAAAAGATTAGATTTGATAACAGAGTAGTGTTAAATAGTTTGAAAAAGGTAGGGTTTATAATAAAGAAAGATTGGAAGATTTGGAAGAAGAAGAAGAAATAAAGGAAGGAGAAATATTGAAGTGTGGAGAAGGACGAGGTTTTGGATCGTTTTAACCCCACCACCATTAATGGCTGATACATGAATTTTCTGTTTTTGTTTTGTTTTCTACTGTGAAAATAAATCTGTCACCTAGCCGTCGTATTAGTATTACCTCTCCTCTCCCTCTCCCTCTCTTTTGTTATTTCTGAAGCAATGAAGTAGTATTAGTAAAGACCGTTAAATAAAGGAGTATTTGTTTGTTAATATATTATTTTAAAATCTTTGCATGCGAATTAATACCTTCGTATCTATATTATTTGTAAAAATGGAATTAGCAGTGAGTATTGAATATTGATCTTAGTTCACACATCAGACTTAATCTCAATGTTTTACTAGGAAAGCTCCAAAAATATAATTTATAAACGGTATGAAGTTAGAGCATCCACAATGGTGGTTTCTCAAATTGAGTATCTTAAATTGCAAAAGTGTACTTTATTAGATTTTTAATGGTTTGAGATACCTATTAGAAATTTGTTTAAAAAATGAGTCCAATGGTAGTATCTCAACCCATTGGTATCTCATACAAACTATAAAACCATTATAATTCTAATTCTCAATTCCATATCACAAAACAATCAATTTCAATCCAATTTCATTCTAATCTCAATTCTAATCCAATCAAATGCAATCCTAATCTAAATTCCATATCACAAAACTATCAATTTCAATCCAATTCAATTCTAATCTCAATTTCAATCCAATCAAATTCAATCCCAAAACTGAAACAAGGGAAACTCATAAATTACCTTTATGCATTATCATCTTTTTCTTTGGCTCTTTGCACCATCATCTTCTGCTCCTCTTCACACTCTTCTTCCTCACTTGAGCATACTTGAGAATGTAAGAAGCTCCATGTTCCTCAGACTTTTCAAGACGTTCTTTCAACTGTTGCATCGATGATGTGCCACCAGCAAACTGGAATAATGCGAGAAGAAACAAATCGTTTGGTTCTGTGTTTGAATCAAACAGACCAATTTTAATCAAACAGACAAATTCTACAGTTTCCAATTAACACAATCCCTCTTAACTGAAGCAACCCAAAACCATTCACAATACTAAATAGACTAATTCCGTTGCTGAAAAAAATCGAATCAATTACATGTTTGGTCATGACAATTCGAAACGAGAAACAAGTATCCATATCTTACCTCGATGGACCAGGATCATTGGAATTCAATGGAGCATATGAGGCTTGCTTCGACCGAGTAAACAAACCACTAACCATTTGGATCACCGGACCACTGAAAGTACCACGCAAATGGGAAGATGAATCCAACAAGAAACCTAAGAGAAAGAGGTAAGAGAATCTACTTCAACAAGACAGTATATTCAAAACCATAGAGAAAGAGAGTAAGTAGGAATCATTAAACACTCACGAGAACCATCCGATTCCACAACCGAAGCAAGGAAGAGGCTTATAGAAAAGTCCTAATCTAGAGTCATCACCATCACGAATCAGATTATACTTGCGTTTCTCTTTTTCCTCTATATCTGCTAACACATATTCCAACATTCACAATGGATACAAACAGTTCACAATCAATCATACACATATCCCCAAATTAAGGTACCACAAGAATCATAAACGCAGAGAAATGGAGAAAGTCCTTGAACATACCTTCAATCATGGTGAAAGAACTGCAATGATATATGTTATATCGCCAATTAAACCTCTTCTCACCAAGAAACCTTAACATCAATGAAAAAATGTTTATTGAAAAGCAAGCTAAATGCACAAACAATGTCAAGCGCTGTAACTGCATCTCGAAATCTGCGGAACAATACTAACAAGAACGAAGCAAAATCCAAGAGAAATCTCAGATGATCCACAAAGAGAAGAGGGAAGAAAACAACGAATTAACATAAACCCAAAAAGTCCGAGGGTTCCGAGAAGAAAGCAATCATGAAAATCGCCTTCGGCGAGAGAGACACCGTATCTGAAATCTCTAAAATGAGATACGTTTCACTGATTTTTAATCAATTTTCAATTATTTTTTTGGTTCTGATACTGAGTCCACTCGGTTAAATACAACCGTTGGAGCTGGTCTTAGTGGTCCAAGTACGATACAAAGAGAGGAAATAAGCTTCAAAAATAACCTATAACACTATCTTTGAAATTTATCTACTTTTATACATTTTCTTATTCTTCACTCTTCTGACACTTTGTATGCCCCAAATTAAAAACTGGTTGACCTATTTCGCTAGTTGTATCCATCTATGAATGAATTTTTTAATTTATTTTGTCGGCCAAGAAGAAAAAAAAAAAGACAAAAATTGAGTAAATTGAGTTCGGTTCGCATATGTAGAATTTTTCAAAAGTCCAACATGTGTTCGCTCAACTAACAACCACCAAACCCATCATCAAATTTTCGTTTTTATCTGTTCTGTCGTACAAATTTCAGATCCATAATTTTCGTTTTATAAAACTTATGTACATTTTCGTTTCCAGATAATTGTAGTTTATTGTTTGGGGGTTAATAACATTAAATTGCTCAAAACTGAATCTTACAAGTTACAAGTTTGAATTATTTATATTCATATTGAACGTAAATTTTTAACCATTTGCAAAATCGAAGCAAACAAAACAGATTATGCATATATTTATATTATATGGGCTCTTTAGCACTAAAGCCCATCAAGACTTGCCAAGTCAATAGTATTGTATTGTCAACGTTACGATTAGCTTATGAAAAGAAAAAATCTTAACTTCTTTGGTCAAAATCAGCGGTGTTTTTTCGGTAACTATTCGGATTTGTATTCAGATTTTGGTTTTTCGGTTTAAAGTTTAAAAGGTCTATTCGGTTATTTTTATTTTTTGTTTGGGTTCGCTTGAGATATTTTTGGGTTCAGTTCGGGTTTAAATATTTGTAAAATATATTAAATATGTAAAAATTAAAATTAAAATTATAAAATTGATACTAAAACAAAAAATAAATTATTCACTGAAAAATTATAATAGATATTCAAATTATTCTTATAAATAAACATAAAGTTAAGAATAAAACATTGAAAATATATTACATATCTAAATATTTTATATTAAACATTAAAAATATATCAAATATTGAAAATACTAATAAATATTCAATATTTAGACTTATGTTCAGATGTTTCGGGTATCCATATATTTTCATTTCGTTCAGATTTGATTTCGGGTATTTAGATAATAAAATTTAGTATCTATTCGGTTTTTCTTCCAGTTTTGATTCGGATTCGATTTTTTTTTAATCTATTTTAGTTCGATTATTCGGTTCTAGTTGATTTGCCAGCACTAGTCAAAATCTTACTTATTACGTGGTTAAATCAGATAATATGTTGTTGAAAAAAAATTCAGATATTGTATTTCAGATATGTGTGTAAGAAATTGCTAATTTGGATACATATTGTTTCAAGTGAGGATCTATTCAAACCACTCTATATTTACTGCTGGATTATAATTTTCTTAAACACAGTGGTTGAGCTACCAAGTATCAAAGAGGAGAGACCAAATTTCTAATTCGCAATCTTCCTTCAAACAAACTCGGGATTTGATCAGAGATGGCGGTCGGCGATCAGTCAGAGCAGAATTACTTGCCGAAGAAGAAGAAAACCGAAACGGAAGACGATAAGAGGTTCTTTTCGTTCTCTCTTGGTGGAATCAATCGATTTTTTTCTTTTAAGTTGGGAGTAGTGAATAGGTTATTGATTTGAGAAATTTTATCTCTAATAGGAGGAAGAAAATCGTTCCCGGTAGTTTGTTGAAAGCAGTAGTGAGACCTGGAGGAGGCGAGTCGAGTCCCGTTGATGGTGATCAGGTAAAGTAATCTGGCTTGTTTTTTTGTCGTGGAAAGAAACGAGAAGATCTGATTGTCTAGGCAGAGATAGAAGAGTCATCGATTTTGATGCTAGCTTGTGTGTGTCTTTTCCCTTAGGTTATTTATCACTGCACTGTACGCACACTTGATGGTGTAGTTGTGGAATCTACGAGGTTAGAATGTGGAGGTGAGACTAGTTCTTGTAGCTTTGTGAAATGTTCTTAGTGGATTTTTTCCAAGTAGCAGTAAGGACTCATCGACTGTGTTTGATGTTCTATCAGGGAGAGGTTTACCAATAAGAGACGTCCTGGGGAAGAGCAAAATGATCCTTGGATTGCTCGAAGGAATTCCTACGATGCACAAGGGTGAAATTGCTATGGTAACTCAAAATCTTTTCAAATATGCGATGTTTTCCCTCTGATTGTGTCTGGCCGTATATTACAAAACTGTGTCTCTCTTACTCGAGTTCGTTGTTTTGTTTCTATACGTGGTTTAGTTTATTCACTCGAGTGACCTGTACGCGAATGAGCTAGTGTGCCGAATCTCCATTAGCTTCAGATCACTTTCTTGATTCTTCACGGTTTAATAAATCGGTATCTTTATTTTTGCTTCAGTTCAAGATGAAACCTGAAATGCATTATTCAGAGAATGATTGTCCAGTCTCACCTGCAGAAAATTTTCCAAAAGATGACGAGCTTCATTTTGAGATTGAATTGCTGGATTTTTTTAAAGCCAAGGCAAGATCTCATCTCTAACCAAGATAACAGTGCGTTAGTTAGCCGAAAGAATCTGAAAATTTGCATTTCATCTGTTCTGACTTAAGTTTTCATTTCCTTTTAATGTACAGATTGCTAGTGATGATCTGGGGGTTGTCAAGAAGGTAGGACCTAATTTTCCATATTTGTAAACATATCAGTTGGGCCCGGGATGATTTATATCTTTGGTGGCTTGGGCAACGGTAGTGTTAGGAAGAATACGCAGAGTTAGGATGATATAAAATCTTTCTTGTTCTTCCTGTTGGTTCAACCATTGCTTTCCTTTTGTATGAAAGATCCTAAGTGAAGGTGAGGGCTGGGAATCTCCCAGAGAACCCTATGAAGTAAAAGCCAGGTAACTTAATTCTTGATCTTTCCTGCATTTTGGCTCAAAAAGTCATTTAACCTCATTTTCCCTTGTGGGCTGAAAGCGTTTTTGAAGTTTAAATGCATTTTGGTGGTGTATGATAGGATATTGGCGAAATCCGGTGATGGGAAAGTGATATTCTCTCACTCAGAAGAACCTTATTTCTTCACGTTTGGAAAATCTGAGGTGATTGTTTCGTTTGTGGGGCATTTTTTAGCTTTTTACACTCCGTCCATCTGTCCATGTAAATCTGGCCTGATGAAATGCATTGCTGACTATTGCTTGTCAATTAGGTAGGTTCCTAAAGGTCTTGAAATCGGAATTGGAACAATGGCTCGGAAGGAGAAGGCAGTGATATATGTTGGCAAGCAGTACTTGACTGAATCTCCTTTGATGCATATAGCTCAAGACCTTGAGGAAGTCCATTTTGAGGTTGAACTGGTCCATTTCATTCAGGTATAAAAAGATGATAAACTTACATAATCCTCTTTTGTTACGTACTATTTAGCGCATATAAGAAACGAGACACTGAAACTGACATTCAAGTTCTCCCTTGAAGGTGCGAGACATGCTAGGAGATGGACGTCTCATAAAACGTAGAATTCGAGATGGAAGAGGTACGTTTCACAAATTCTTTCTGAAGGTGTCTTATCAGTTTCAGCATGATGCGGGTTTTTATTCTTATATCTTTCTAGGACATATGCTATACTCCAGCTCTTGTTTTCTGGTATACTTAAGTTTTTTCCGCTGGAATATTCTGATCTGCAATGTTTCAACAACTTATTAGGCGAGTTTCCAATGGATTGTCCTCTTCAAGACAGTCGGTTAAGTGTTCACTACAAAGGCATCCTTCTCAATGAAGAGAAGACTGTCTTCTATGATAGCAGGATTGACAATAATGATCAGCCGTTGGAGTTCAGTTCAGGAGAAGGACTGGTCAGTTACTCCAACGTTTATAGAAACCTAGTGGAGTTATCCACGGTTCTCAGTTGAAATATATTTCGAGGAATGGGGTTGCTTAAGAATAAGTTTGGCAGGTGCCTGAAGGATTTGAGATGTGTACTCGTTTGATGCTACCTGGGGAGGTTGCTCTTGTTACATGCCCCCCTGATTATGCGTATGATAAATTTAAAAGGTCACACTCTTAACTGTGTAAACGCACTGAACATGGTATTGTAGAATCATAAACTCCTGTTGGAAAATTAAACACATTTTGATTTGTTTTCCCCCCTGATAGGCCACCTGGCGTTCCTGAAGGTGCACATGTTCAGTGGGAGATTGAACTCCTTGGTTTCGAAACACCAAGAGTAAGTTAGTCTAGTGTTTTTGCTTACCATAGGAACTATAATCTCTTCCATTCTTATGAGTCTAGAGATTCTTGTCTCAGGACTGGACAGGTTTGAACTTCCAGGACATCATGAAGGAGGCAGAAAATATCAGAAGCACGGTACGGTTGACTATTCTGCTACCATTTATAACATGACCTATACTCCTAAATTGTTGTACTAAAGAATTTCCGATCAGCTAATCTTGTGTGCAATCTAATCTGGTCACACCAAATCTTTTAACGTACGACTCTTCTCTGCTTTTTGTTATACTTTGAACTTCAGGGTAATAGGCTTTTCAAAGAAGGAAAATTTGAGCTCGCAAAAGCAAAATACGAAAAGGTAATAAAATGTCCAAAGCGCTAGCCAATTCCAGTACTAGCCTTTTGTTTCACTGTGTCTGAGAGGTGAACCAAAAACCAGGTGCTTCGGGAATTTAATCATGTTAATCCACAAGATGATGAGGAAGGAAAAATATTTGGTGACACAAGGGTAAGTTTCATCTCCTCATTACACTGT
This sequence comes from Biscutella laevigata subsp. laevigata, assembly GCA_900406315.1. Classification (NCBI taxonomy): domain Eukaryota; kingdom Viridiplantae; phylum Streptophyta; class Magnoliopsida; order Brassicales; family Brassicaceae; genus Biscutella; species Biscutella laevigata. The sequence continues at coordinate 11,198 of OVAU01001316.1, forward strand.
CTAGATTTGATCATTTTATAGTATTAAGTGTTAACGACATCTTGTACCTGTGCTGAAATTTGAAGAATATGTTACATCTGAATGTCGCGGCTTGCTTGCTTAAAATGGGAGAGTGGAGGAAGTCTATAGAGACATGCAATAAGGTAACCTTCAACAAAATAATCTCTCAAGGGTTTTTTGGAATTTCTGTGAATCAATTTCCAAACAGGTCTTAGAAGCAAAGCCTGGCCATGTGAAAGGCCTTTATCGACGCGGAATGGCTTACATGTCAGGTGGAGAGTATGAAGACGCTAGAAAAGACTTCAATATGGTAATATTATGCTAAAATCTGCGTATGTGAATCCAATCCGTAAAAATGAATTTCTTATTGACTAACATATCTTTTATGTGGCTGTGTGTTTTAGATGATTAAAATAGATAAATCATCAGAAGGTGATGCTACAGCTGCGCTTTTGAAACTGAAGCATAAGGAACAGGTCAGTGTTTCAAAGATTATTCACCAAAATTTTGTTGGACTCAAGTTCGGTTTCTCTCTAAACTGAAGGTGTCCTGAGCATTCTGGTTACCATTATGGTATTTTAGCATTTTTTTCGATACCGATTCAGGGTCTGTTTGGTTTCTGTGTTTCGGATATTTGAACATGAATCGTTTTGAACCAAATATTTTTGGATCTAGTTATGTCAATTATTTTTTACCCCAAATATCCGAAAATAACAGAAAAATCTTTTGTAAAATATTTAATTTATTTTAAGAAATATTAGTTAAATTAGTAATAAATATCATTAATCTTTTATTATTTAACTTTATTTTAGGTATTTCGGGTATCTATTCAGTTTAATATCGATTCGAGATAGGTTCTTCCATTATAAAAATTTAGGAACCGATCGATTATTTCGTTAATTTATATCGGGTCCAATACCTTTTTTCGGGTCGATTTGGTTCCGTTGGAACCGGGTAATTTGTCCACTGTCTACTCCAAATTTCGTAAGGCTAATTGTGATTCTCTGAATTGTCTCATCATCTCTTGGGGACCTAACAGGAAGCGGAGAGCAAGGCTAGAAAACAGTTCAAAGGTTTATTCGACAAGAAACCAGGGGAGATAACTGAAGTAGGTTCAGAAATAAGAGAGGAGTCTAAAACTATAGAAGAAGTAGATGAGACTAAGGATAAGGATGATGAAGAAACTGAGGAAGAAGAAAGAACAACGACGATTATCCAGGAAAGGAAGAGAAAATGGTGGCCGATTCTGAAGAATGTGATGCTTCAAATCGGAATCCAGCTCGGTGTTGCTCTGTTTGGTGTTCTGATTTTGCAGTTTATCAGCACCAAATTTACATGATTGAGTTATTAAACCAACGGTACTCACTTCTCCTACCAAACGGTCTAATTATTTTTTACTTATTTACTCTGAAAAATATTAAACGGTCTTTTAGGACTTTATGATAAACAAAAAGATAGAGAGTAAAGAATATATTATGTAGCTTATTATGTGGTTCATGAAATTTTTAGAATCCTCTCTTTCTTTTTTTGTCACTAATTTTTATAATCCTCTCAATTTAGATGTTTTGTACTTCTTTATGTTAAATGTGTAAATGTATTAAGTTTAACCTGATCAGTTAACTAAATCAGAAAATAATAAAATCGGAATGGGAAAATTTTAAAGCATATGTCTTTTGTAAACCACCGGAGATTATGATGGATTTTTGGATCGACATGGACTTTTGGATTCAATTATATCTATTCAAATTTATGTTTACATAGTTTATTCAGATTATTTTATTTTTCAGATGAAAAGATTTATACAGTATTTTTAAAACCATGCCTAATTTTATTTAATATATTTTCGTCGACATTATTATTAATTATTTTTTAAAAAAGTGATTAAACCGTTTTCTCCGTGTTGAACTCGCGTTTTGTCGTACACCCAAACAACGCTGCTTAAATTGTTTTGCAAAACGCTGATCTTTCTTCTATCAGAGATTTGGGGGGGCCAACGAGAAAAACTTCTTTTCCCGATTAGTTTATCATCCTTCTCTCAGATCCTGCTTAACGAAAATTCTATCGTTTTAGTTTCTTCTTTCTTTTCTTCACCGTGGTTCTCGTTTCAACCTTTTTCCGATCTTCGAAATCGATCGTTGTGTTAAACGGCGTTTACCTTTGGGTTTCAAAGGATTTTTCGACCTCTTTTTGGTGAAAATTTTAGATAAATTTGAGATTTGGTGGTAAAAAATCTTTCAAAAATAAATTTGGTGGGTGTTTTGATGATGTTGACGCAAACTGTTGGGGGGTATGAAGTAGTGTGAAAGTGGAATAACATCAATAAGGAAGACGATTATGACGTTTTACATTCGTCGCGAAGCTTCTAAGGTTCGTCGTTTCCTGATTATGTGTTTCGTCGTTTTCTGAATATGTGTTTCTGTGATTTCTTTTGGTAATTGGCTGATTTTTTGTTAATTGTTTGTAGCTATGGAAGAGATTTTGTTCGGAAATCACGACGGAGATTGGTCTTCTTGCTGAGAATTGGAAATACCTTCTTGCTGGTCTTATCTGTCAGGTTTCCATCTTCTAATCTCACTTAATCTGTGATTCAATACTAGAGATACGTATACAAATATGCAATAGCTCTTCGTGTGATTTGAATTGGATACCATTTTGCTCCTCGTCTTGAATGATTACCGTTTAACCAGATTCTGAGTTTTAGCAAATCTTTATATTTTTGGTTTCTTTTTACTTAAGCTTGAAACTGAAAACGTAGGATACAGTAAAACGTTATGATCATGGTTTGTTATACCTATTGTAACTTTTAGGCCGTGGGAGAACTTAAAGCACAAGACTTGAAATCATCTCTTTTTTGGTTTATGTGGTTTGATTGATACTCGATTTTGTTTTAGTTTTGACACTGTACGCATCTGTTATGTGCAGTATATTCATGGCTTAGCTGCTAGGGGAGTTCATTATATTCATCGACCAGGACCTACGCTTCAAGATCTTGGATTTTTTGTTCTTCCGGTTTGTCTCTATATTTCAGCTGGTTGATTGATCCCCTTTTTCTTCAGAATAGATGTCATATTTAAGCTCTTCTTGGGTTTATTCGTTTCTTAGGAGCTTGGTCAAGATAAAGCCTACATAAGTGAAACCGTGTTCACTTGTGTATTTCTTTCGTTTGTCCTTGTGAGTTTCCTTAACATTCTAGAATTCATGTTTTTTTTTCTAACCAAGCAGATGTTATATGAGTGCTTTGTTTCGCCTTAAAATTGCAGTGGACTTTCCATCCTTTCATTATGAAAAGCAAGAAGATATACACTGTGTTGATATGGTGTAGAGTTTTAGCCTTTTTAGTTGTAAGTACCATTTACCTTCTGTTTCGTAAATGTAACTCAAAGATTACTCTGTATTGAAATTTGTTGGCAAGTATTTCTATAACAGGGTTGTCAGTTTCTCCGGGTAATAACATTCTATTCAACTCAGCTTCCTGGACCTAACTATCACTGTCGAGAGGTAAAACTAATTAAAGATCTATACGAAGTGTCATATCATCCATAGTCGTGTGTTTATTGTAGTGAGTCTCTGGTGTTTTACTTTCAGGGTTCTGAGCTTGCAACGTTGCCACGGCCACATAGCGTTCTTGAGGTGCTCTTGATTAACTGTGAGTTTTAAACATTTTTCCTTAAGCTTAAAATATAGATGTTACCTTCATTCTTTTGTGATAAATACTACGCCAATCTTTTCAGTTCCTCGTGGGGTGATATATGGATGTGGAGATCTAATTTTCTCATCGCACATGATATTCACACTAGTCTTTGTTCTGACTTACCAGAAATACGGTTCAAGAAGGTACAAAGATTCTCTAGACATTGCACATGATATTCATACTAGTCTTTAATAGCTTGTAAATGTCGCTCTCTGTGTCTCTCTTAGGTTCATAAAGCTTTTAGGTTGGGTCATTGCCATCTTGCAAAGCGTTTTGATTATAGCGTCCCGGAAACATTACACAGTCGATGTTGTTGTTGCTTGGTATACTGTGAACTTGGTCGTCTTTTTCGTCGACAAGAAATTACCAGGTCTGATTGATTTTTCTTACTACAGAAATTACTTGCAGAGACCTCAAAATCTATATTCTATTAAAACAGGGTTTATCTACTTAAAA